>JAFVLL020022096.1:99978-116601 GCA_021397915.2 Tor tambroides
AGAGGCATTGTCATGTTAGAATAGAAAAGGGTCCTGTCCAAACTGTTGCTATAATATTAGAAGCACACAATTTCCTAGAATATCATTATAGGCTTAAACATTAAGATTTGTACTCATAGAAATTACTAAAGTAGTCAAACCTGTTCATTATAAGGGGGCGACCCAATACTTTTGGCAATATGGTGTATATACCATTATCGTGATATAAAATTACTCTGATTTTTGTTTGTAGTCTTACTGCCTACCCCGTGCACCAGTACATTTCTTCAAATTTTATATATATGCATTGCATGCACAATCCCATTTCAGAATCCATGTGAGGTTTTTTCATCGCTCTGCAGAGACTGTCCTTCAGTTTTGACGGGCTGTTTCTCCTTATCTCTCTTTCACACGTCTCGCTCTGACTCGAGTACTCACAGCAGTGGTGTGGAGGCGAGGGGTTCACTCAGACGCTTGTTTTGCTTCTTGAAAGCATTACGATCCTGTGATTGATGAATCTCTTTGTGCTTTCATAGAACGGGGATGTGTGCATCTCCATTCTGCATCCTCCAGTAGATGATCCACAGAGCGGAGAGCTTCCCTCAGAGAGGTGGAACCCCACACAGAACGTCAGGTATGCAGTAACCTCTAACAGCCAGACCTTTTGATTATCAACATATAGTCTAGTCCACTTTGCAGCTTATTCTGACCACTTTCCACAGAGAAATGGTTTGTTTTCAAATGAATTTTCCCCCTCAGGGATACATAGGCAGTAGCTCTTTAGCAGTCTCTGTCACAAAGAATGATTTTCCTGCTAACGGAGTTATAGGAAGAGTGACCAGGCTGGTTTTGTGTTCATGAGTTTCCTGTTGCTTGCCTTTATGGAAAGCATCTCAGTGGAGATCTGTGTATTTGTGTGTTTCCTCCCCCGAGTCTGATCTGTGTTCTAGTTAGTCTGGTATCGTGTTTCACTGGGCTTTGTGCTTCGGTGGAAGAGCTAGTGTCTTCCAGGAAGCTCGTGGTAATCATTTGTGTTGTTGAAGAGCACCTGTCGCTGTACACAGAGAGAGATTGGCATATTTTGACCCCAGACTGAATGTTGCAATTTCACAGAGTCAAAACCTACTCTGTCCCTTCTAATAGTTTATATGTTTTGAGTCTTAAATTAAAATGAAAATAATTAGATCACACGAATATACCAATTAATTGTATATCATAACATGAGTAAATTATTATTATTATTATTATTATTGTTGTTGTTTTTTTTAATGTCATTATACAAGTTTTTATATTATTCTAAATTGTTGAAAATATATTTTGGAATACATCATTTATTTGCTAAGTTCAAAACCCTTTGCTCACTTGACAATCAATGGCTGTAAGAATGATTATGCAAACAGTACTTCAAAATAAGTTACTTTCCTAGTGAACACTGTTGTTTTCTTGTTAAATTGGCCACTGAAAATACTGTACACACCTACTGCAAATGTGAGTGCACCGGTGTAGCTGTAAGCAATAGATAAAGACTGCTCCTCTTGTGTAAAATCTCCTGAAATCTTTAGGAAAATGCAACACAAAGCAGCTTTGCGGCTGATGAGCTTTAAGGTACTGGCGTTATAACATAGAGTGTCTGTTTGTGTGTTTCAGAACTATACTGTTGAGTGTCATCTCTCTACTGAATGAACCCAACACGTTTTCTCCAGCCAATGTGGACGCCTCCGTCATGTACCGCAAATGGAGAGAGAGTAAAGGAAAAGATCGGGAATACGCAGAAATCATTAGGTAACAAACAATACGGAATAATATGACTCTGTTAAGAGTTCAGCTGTGTTTAATGTTTATTTGTTTTATGCTGGTTACATTTTAATGGCTCTATCAGAAGGCCTGGTGAGAAGCAATGCTTTAGCTAATGGAAAACCATTCTATAAAGATTTTGATTTGTTTTCTGGATCATTGGTGCCCTCCTGTGGTTGAATGAGTCACTGAAACACCAGTGACTGTTTATCTCTTCTTGGCAGTCTATCTATTGCATGTTGCAATTCATGTTTTCAGCCATCTGAGTTGGAAAATTTGACTTGCATCAGATTTCATCCTTTCCCTCCTTCAGGAGATCAGTTGTTTATTTCTGAGCCTTGGCTTCCTAAAACCTCAGGGCGAGTTCATATGATGAACCAATAAATGTCAATATATCCCACTGCCTAAGACACATGAGTCTTATGGAAGCTACATGGTTAATATTTCATCTGTATAAAGCTGCATTTTGTGCAAAGTGAATGTCTTGTAAAGTAATGTAAAGGCATGCCATTGATTAGCACAAACTGTAATCAGTAAAAGCGAACGGAAAACATGTTTACATTAATGTACTTACAATTGAAGTCTTGCTTGGAAGTTTGAGAGCACAAATGTGAAGCTAAATATTCCTTCAGATCCATTTCATGTGTTTGTTTGTCTTACAGAAAACAGGTTTTGGCCACTAAAGCCGAGGCAGAACGGGACGGAGTGAAAGTTCCCACCACCCTGGCAGAGTATTGCGTTCGCACACGAGCCCCTGCGCCGGACGAGGGGTCCGACCTGTTATACGACGATTACTACGATGATGAGGACTTGGAGGATGAGGATGAGGATGGTGAGGACTGTTGCTATGATGAGGACGACTCAGGAAACGAGGAATCATGACGACATTTCCATTCCCATCTTTATTCTCGTCTTCATCAGCATCACCCTGAAAGTGGAAACGTTAAGGCATGCACCCTGCATTTACACTCACTCAGATGGCCATTTTTGTTTCCTTAAAGGACTGAAATGAGAGCTTTCTTTCTTTTTTTTTTTTTTTTTTTTTAAATAAGCATTGTTGTTTTCCCTCCGTGTCATAATTGTGCTGGCCTTCAGGCTTTTCTCAAATCTGCTTTTTTATTATTTCTTTGCTTTGTGCTTTCAGATAGCTCTGTGAAAGTTACTTCAAAAAGGACAAAAAAATCATAAACAAGCGTGACTGAATTAAGGAGTGATTCTTTGAATGAGGCTTTGTGCTGAATAAAGCTGATTATGTCACTGATCTTTTGAATTTTCTTAAAGATGATCACTTTGATCACCCACGCTCACTTTTTTTGGCCTTCAAGCACATTTAAGCAGCCCAGCAATAAAACATTATGAGTTTGGGGCAAGGTTTGAGTTTTTGGTTTTTATTCCTCCTTTATTTGAGCAGTAATTGCATTAAAAGGATAGTTCACCCAAAAAATGACAATTCTGTCATCATTTACTCACCCTCATGTCGTTCTAAACCCATGACCCGACTTTCTTCTTTGAAACGTAAGTTATTTTGAGAAATGGAAGGCAGTTGTCACCAAAGCTGTTTGGTTACCAACAAATGGGTGAGTAAATGACAGAATTTTCATCTTTGAGTGAACTATCTCTTTAAGAAGCCCTAAGCAAAAAAACTGAAGGATAAGTTGATATTAAAATCATTTTGCAATGTAAAGATGTAAACATTGCAAAAAAAAAAAAAAAAAAAAGCTGAGGCCCAAATTCTATAATGTGCTTAAAATCGGCATTATTGAACTTACAGTGTCACTTTAAATTATTGAAATTATGTATTTCTGTGTTCCAAGATATAGGAGCTTAAAATCAATATAGTCAAGCTTAATCGGGTAGGTTGGCGAGTGGATGTTGTCTTTTCTGTTAAGCTGAGTTTATTTTAATATTTTTTTTTTAAGCAATGCTGATTTTCCTGTGTTGTCCTCCTAAGTGAATCTTATTTAATCTGTTGTGTTTTTTTTCCATCACTGAAGCATTTGTGGTTTTATTTGGGATGTAGGGTGACTTCTGGACTATTGAATGATTTTTCTTTTGCATTATGGCTCTGTGAATTGACAGCACGTCCTACGTTGTGATATCATGATTGAAACGTTCCTGTTCTGCTGCCTGGAGGCTGGTGAGTGCTGGTTGTCCGTCTCTGATTTGAATTTGATCTCATACCGACTGACTCTCAGGATCAACCAACCGAGAAAAAGGAAAAACCTACCAACAAGAAAAAGTACCTTTTTTTTTTTTTCCCCCCCACACCTGCAAGCTATCCATCTTTTCCATATTGTTTTGAGGACAATTTACAACCGTATCCCAAGAGGCTGAGATGCACACAAGGAGCTGATTTGTCATTTTATTGACCTGTATGTATTTTTACGGTTTGTTGGCCTATTTAAAACTGAATAAAGATCTTTATTAGAATATTTCTCTCTTTTTTTTCTTTCTTCTTTTTTTTAAACCTAACTACACTGAAAAAAAAAATGGTGTAGGATTTAAAACAATTTTCACTCAGAAATTGCTAGTTAATTTTTACAAATAATTACTAAGTGACGAGTGACACATGAAATGTTTTATTTAAACTTTGAAAAATCATTACTAAAGCAAGCAAATGTTGTTGGTCTTACAAAACTTTCTTTTGCATAACTGTTCTCAGGGGGTTCAATTAAATAATTAAAATGGACAAGAAAAAAGAATTTAATTTGAAATGTTTCAGTTAATTTTAAATTCTCACTTTTTTTCCCCATTACAGACTTTAGTATCTTGGCAAATTGGAGAACAGTGCAAAACATTGAGATCTTTTAAAAATCTCTAGAGACATTTAAGCTTACTGGGTTCTTTTTCTCAAAGCAAAGTCTCCTTTTGCTCACTAATTAATCTCTTTGCTGTCAGGGAATCTGTTGAGATGTTAAGGAGATCTCATTTGTTATTTATCTTTCACGTTGGACGTGTCATTTTTCAGGGAAAGCGGACATGAGAGTTTGATTTCAATGTGAATATGACATTGGTTACGAGATAAGACATGACGTGTTCAGAGTCTCCAGGAATTCCAAAGTGCAGTTGGCCCGACTCTGTTGCCATGACAACCCTCCGACTAGGATTCAGGGTTTGCCTGGAAACACTGTGCTCAAGGCTTATTCAGACAATCTGAGCTCGCAGGCTACACAATGAAAATACAGAGATGAGGGGCGCCAGTGAGATGCAGTTTATAGAGCAAAGGTTCACTGTAGTCTGGCTGAGAATGTTTGGAGACACAACTGGTGACTTTAACACCGTAAGAATGAAAAAGGAGGAATGTTTCTAATATTGGTACATTATAGTGAATAATCACTTAAAGGGACATTCCACCCAAAAATGAAAATTGTCATTTACACACTTTCATGTTGTTCCAATCCTGCATGAGTTTTTTTTTTTTTTATTCAGTTGAACCCAAAGAAGATATTTTGAAGAATGTTGATAACCATAGAGTTGATGGTAGCCATTGACTTCCTAGTGTGGAAAAAAATACTATGGAAGTCAATGGCTAACGTCAACTGTTTGTTACCAGCGTTGTTCAAAATATCATCTTTTGCGTTTAGAAGTTCCATAGGTTTAAAACAACATGAGGTTGAGTAAATGACAGAATTTTCATTTTTGGGTGAACTATCCTTTGAATTGGTCATAATCTTACTTTTTGCTGTCTTACATTGTACTTTTAGGATCTCTGTTTTATGGAAAACAGGATTTTGTCTTTTTTTTTTTTTTTTTGTAAGTAGAGTTTGATGTACCATTTATACAGTTACCTATTTAGTGTATTAGTGTATACACTATTTCCTATTCCCATTTTGCATTCAAAGTCTTAAAAGTGCAGTAGGGATAAGCATCCTAATTCTGAAGACCAGAGAGAAGGTGAAATGTCACTTAAAGCACTAAAAGTAGTGAATTCCACCTTGAATATTTAATATATACTGTATCATACAATGTCACTTCCAATAACTATCACACTTACTGCTCCTTGGTGGTGGAACAAACTGCTGAACTCTGACCTCACAAAACACTGGAAACTACTTTATTAGTACACAAACAAGTTTGCACTTGTACCTCTGTATTAGTGCTGTATTACTGTGGTGCTTGCAGGAATTTTGTATGGTAACATACTTGAGTTATTTCCTTAGTTTTTTTGTTTTTTTTCCCCCTTTAGGACATTGAGGACACAGATAGTAAGTGACCCTTATTTAGAAATTCTTAATCCTGTCTATTTGTGTTTGTACACAACTGTTAACAGCAGGTGTGATTCTCATGAAGTTGGGCAAAGTGCCACAGTACTATGGCAAGCCGTTTTAACATTTAATCTATTAGCCGCACTAGTATCTAATTTAATGCTACTAGTACTTATTTTTTAGATACTAGTATCTTTTCCATTAAGTACTAGTACTTATTCATTAGCTACTAGTGCTTATTAATTAGCTACTAGTGCTTATTCGTTAGCTACTAGTGTTTATTCTTTAGGTACTAGTGTTTATTCTTTAGGTACTAGTGTCTTTTGTAAAGTTACTAGTACTTATTCATTAGATACTAGTTCTTATTTATTAGATACTAGTGCTTATTTATTAGGTACTAGCACTTATTCATTAGATACTAGTACTTATTAGATATTAGTACTTATTTATTAGGTACTAGTACTTATTGATTAAATACTAGTACTTATTCATTAGATACTAGTACTTATTTCAATAGTGACTAGTAACTATTATATTGTTACTAGTAACAAATTTTACATTTTTGCCACTGACTTCTATGGGGATCCGTCATTGAGATATCAACTATTCAGTTTTGACTAGTAAGTATTCCACTAGTGACTAGTACTTAATTTTTATGTACTAGTATGTATTTTTTAGATACTAGTACTCATTCATTAGATACTAGTACCTATTAAATAGACACTAGTACTTATTCATTAGATACTAGTACTTATTAAATACTAGTACTTATCCATTAGATACTAGTACTTATTGTTTAGATACTAGTACTTATTCATTAGGTACTAGTGCTTTTTTTTTTTTTTTTAGAAATTAGTACTCATTCATTAGATACTAGTACCTATTAAATAGATACTACTACTTATTCAATAGATACTAGTACACATTTATTAGATACTAGTACTTATTCGAAATGTTACTAGTAAGATTTTTTTATTTTACTAGTAAATTTTTTAATTGAACTCTACTGTAGCCATTTGGACTAGTCATAACATGAGACTAGTAAAAAAGCAGATCTGACTAGTAAGATAATAATCGTTACTAGTAGTAATTACAAAATATACTAGTGTCTAATAAATAAGTACTAGTATCTAATGAATAACTACTAGTATCTATTAAATAGGAACTAGTATCTAATGAATAAGTACCAGTATCTAAAAAATAAGTACTAGTATCTAATGAATGCTTACTAGTAATATTTAAATAGATACTAGTCACTATTGCAATAATTACTAGTCAGAAATTAAAAGATGATATCCAAAACCGAATAACTACCACTACCTGTTCATTTGGAGATATCTTCAACCTCATAAAGAACTAGTGAGAATGTATTTGGAGATATCTTAATTCAAACAAATCATTACATAAACATGAGTACCTCTCAACTGTCCAATCAGAGCCCACATGGTAATACAATACATTAATATGCTGAATTAATTTGATTAAGTAGGGCTAACTGGCTTTATATGTTAGCCTACCTTGCTAATTGGTTACCATAAAAACACAAAGAAAAGACTACAAACCTGTTGTCCAACAAAAGGATATTGATATTGATGTTTTTACTCCAAATTCACATCATAACATCAGTCGAGCGTTTGAAATAAGTTCCTTTTGTGATCTGACATGGTTTCATTAAACAGAATGAGGCAGAAATCCTGCCACTTTATATTATTTTATACAGTGATAAAGGCTATGTCGATTAGCATTGCATTTTAAACATACTTTAATCTTATAAAAATATCAGAGATGGCTTGAAGAACACAGATAAAACCATATATTGTCACAATCATTGTTTATTTTCTTCATGTTTCATCAGTAAAACGTCTATCTGCATGTTATGCAGCTACTAGGCTACATAAACAGCCAAAGCTAAATGTCTTTGTCCATATAAGGGATTTCCTGGAAGTGAGTCTCACTAGTGGAGTTTCTGTGCAAGGGCTCCCTCTGGCGAAGAGTATGAATGAAAAGAAATTACTCGTTATTGCTCACAAAATAACGAGTAAAAATAGCAAAAATAATTAAGAACTTTGAGGTAAACATTTGCAAATCCTTACGTTTTTCTTCAGTGTAGAGAAGTGTTTTTCTTTTTCTTGCAGCTATATTTATTGTTATATTTATTCTTAAATACTCAGTTTTGTATATTATAGTGAAATAGTGTTATTACAAAAGTAATATTCCTTATTTTGTTTAATATTTTTATTTATAAATAATAACCATAATCATTATTAGTTATATTGGTATAGAAAAACAAAATTTTTGACCAAATCGTGCAGCCCTACACGTACAGCAAACCTGTTTTTTTTTTGTTTTTTTTCTTTTTTTCTCTATTAATAATGTTTGGCCTTTTTTCCAAATAAAGAAAATGTTTGTCTGAAAACCATAACGTTTGGATTTTGTGTGCCCTGTACAGAACATTAATGTAAAAACATTTAGTGTCTGTAGCACCAGTGCTATATACAAAAACATTAATATACAGCCTTATATGATATTTATTGTTCTCACTGGAGGAAAAAGAGGAAAATAACAGATAATAAAATTGGTGTCTTATCTCCATCCTGCCACTAGAGGTCACTCGATGACCAACAGACACATTAGGCTACTATTACGAAATTAAAATGCTTACAAAACTGACAAAAATAGGTTTTCTATGTGCTTGTGTTCAAATGATTGTTTCTTTTCTATGTGGTTTCCACAAAAAGTACATCCATCTCCTTTCTGTTTCTTGTCTAATCTCTCTCCTATATGTTGCTGGTTCATTAATATTCAGCATATGATTAGCATACTGGGAAGAAATGCAAATTTAAAAAGTACTAGTATCTATTAAGTTCAGGATATCTCTGGTCTAAAAAGTTACTAGTAACTAAAAAATAAGAACTAGTTCTATTTTGTCTTAACAAGAAGAGTATAATTAAATACTAGTCACTATTGGAACTAGTATCTAATGAATAAGTACTAGTTACTTTACAAAAGACACTAGTTCCTAAAGAATAAACACTAGTAGCTAAAGAATAAGCACTAGTAGCTAATGAATAAGTACTAGTACTTAATGGGAAAGATACTAGTATCTAAAAAATAAGTACTAGTAGCATTAAAATAGATACTAGTACGGCTTATAGATTAAATGTTGAAACGGCTTGCCATAACAGTACAGTCCAAAGAATCCTCCTTTAGTAAGGATTCTGGCATGCTTTATCCAGGGATGCTGAAAAATACAAAACAGACTTTAGTTTAAGAATAGGCCCAATTCAGTTTACATTTAGACAATAAATCATTCATAACATTATTACATATACTATAGGTCTGTATTTTAAAGGGTTACCCTTGTGAAAAACATACTTCAGCATACGTTTAAAAGGGGTATTATTGCAGAAATAATGTACTCAAGTAATGTTTTGAACACTTAATTGCATGTTATTTGCAAGTAAATGGACCGTATTATAGTTCAAATTTATAGTAAATGTTGAACTTAAGAGGCTTTTTTGACCCCTAAGTACATCTTTATATGTAAACCTTTGTGTTTCACAGGAAAAAAGGTCATACTGGAGGTTTTGAGTGACTTGAGGGTGAGCATTACTTTACACTTATTCAGCAAGAATGCACTTGATCAAAAGTCACAGCAGTATAAGTCATTTATAATTTTACAAAAGATTAAAATAAATTCTGTTCATTTTGAGCTTTCTATTTGCCAAAGGATCCTGATATTAAGCAGCACAACTGTTTTCAACATCGATAATAAGAAATGTTCCTTGAGCAGCAAATCAGAATGATTTCTGAAGAATCATGTGACACTGAAGATTGGAGTAATGATGCTGAAAACTCAGCTTTGCTTCACAGGAGTAAATTTAAAATATATTCACATAGAAAGCAGAAAACATTTTATTTTAAAATGTAATAATATATCGCAATATTAATGTTTTTAATGTATTTTAGAACAAAATGCGGTTTCGGGTGGTATAAATGTAGTAATATTGTAGGCCTACAAGATAAATCATTTAAAAACAAAAAAATGCCTGACTGAAATGAAATGACTTCATCTTTATACTGTTCATCTAAATGCACTTCTACAATCAATAAATCACACTGCAAACAAAAAGTTTAACCCGCTTTGAGGTAAAAACAAAACGTCTGCCAGCTCAGCTCAGTGCCTCTCTAAAAGTCTCAACCATTCATTTGATTTGTGCTTGGGTGACAGCAGTGAGGAGCCCACGCACGCACGCTGGCCTTGCGCTAACAGATTTGTCCTCCATTAAGACATAAAGAGAGTCTCTCTCTGTGCCTGATAGGGATTCTCTCAGCGAGCACAGAGCTGGCTTGTGCCTGTATACGGGTGCGCAGCAGCGCCCAGGGAGAGCTGGGTAAGTGCCCGCGCGTGCTGGAGAAAGTCCCGCGGGCCAGCAGGAACAAGATACCAGGGTTGGTGCTGTGTTTTAGCTGATCGAAAGGTGGGTTTTTAAGGCTCTGGTGGAAAGAAAGTACTGAGTTGTTTGATTAAGGGATTGTTCAGAATGGCAAACTACCATACTACTCCTGCTATTTCCGTGGTGTTTACTATTTGAAGCCCTAACCCTAGCATTAGCACGTTTTCCATCACTCTTTGCGACGCAGACAAGAATGACACATCAGTTCTTTTGACTTATTGAATTCTTTTGGACTTATTTTTAAAAAAAAAATATATATTTTTTTTTTACTGTATTTTATATTTATTAGCTACTTTTCTATATGATTAAGCTTAACTTTTCCTGCAGAGTTTCAGTTGCAACTGAAGTGTATACCCACAATTTCCCAAACAAACTAGTAACGTTAGATTTGTAGTATACAATCAGAGCACACTGTTTTGAAAAGTATATCCCACAATGCATTCTGTTAAAATGCATTTTGTTTTTTTTTAAATAGTAGGGTGTTTATATACTCTATACTGTTTATACACTGCAGTGTATTCAAGTGACATTTTTATCATTAATGATAATTAAAACCAGACAGCGATTTATAGGCTCATTGCATCATTTGCAATCCCACAGAGAGCGTTTGATGAGACTTAAGTAGTTTTTAATGTGATATTTGTGATGGTTGAGGAGCACCATGGTTTATGACAATAAACACTGGTGCTACCTATAAATCAATCATCCTCATTGAGAGCTTCTTTTCAAGTGGCCGTCAGTGTTAATATCTGAAACACAGCCTCATGTATTCATGCATGATTTAGTGACAGAGCATTACAGAGGTGTATTACATTACAGAGAATCAATAAGGCAACCGGCAGAAATGTGTAAGTACAGTGCAATGGAGTCGATTACAAAAGAAACAATCCAAATATAAAATGGTAAGCCAATTCCATTACAAGATATTTATTTATAGGTATAATGCTATAAAATACTGCTAGCTTGGCTTCTCGAGTGAGCGCTTTTGTGCATGTACCTCATAAAACGGCAAGATCCACGGATGTATATGAAGTAATGCCCAGGATATGGGGATATAGGCTGTATAAAAGGCCTTTATGCATCCTTTTCCCTGGTTTTGCTGGTCCTAGATGATGTGTTTGCGAGATTAGAGAGCTTTGCGATAATATATTTTACATTTTTTGACAATACAAGCAATCAAGCAGTTGAGATTCTCTATATATCATCCTAATACGCTGTATGTATGCGGATAAAGTTGGACATCTTTATATATCCAAGAGCTTGCGATGACGATGCAGTCTTTTTTTAGTGATAATTTTTATTCAGAAACATTATTTTTCTGTCCTGTTGCCATGGTGAGGTAATGAATGTAGTTCAACTTTAATGGTAGGTTTTCAAGAGTGACGTTTCCAAGCCAGCAAATGCACTTTACCACATGCATATAGTGCATAATGTCCAATTGTCTATGGATATTCTTGGCTGGAAATCCTTTTAGATCAGACTGAGACTGAGCCATTTATGCTCAAATATTTATTCAGGATCCTGCCTGTCATGATGGATTCTGGTGCCGTTTTTAACATCATTACATTGTTTCTCTTCCACAGTGACTTCTATTTATTTGGTTTGATCGGAAACAATGGACCTGAAACCCAGTCAGAACAACAACCGGATTACTCACAGAGCAATGCATTTCAATGCATGAAACTATCAAGTGAGTAATATCTGGTATAGCATATGATATTTTTAGCATCACTCTAACAGTTAAAACAGAAAACAGACAAGATTTGCTTAAAAAAAAAAAAAAGTCAGTCTAAATATTGAGAAATGCTAATGATGTACGCACATACATAAGAAAAAACTTTCATTCGGCCCAAGAGGTTCCTGTCCTGGATATTGGTCCTGCCGTTGCTCTGGCAACCAGCTGCTTCCACCAAATCCCTGATTGGTTGTCTTCTTCTCTGTGTACTCATTGGGAATGATAAGCCTGTCGCAAATGCAAAAAATGACCATCTTCATATCTCAAATGCTGTTTAGGACCAGATCCTATTAGAAATATAAACATTAAACATTAAAAAAAAAAAAAACTAAATATTTTAAACCATGCATTGCATCATTAACCCTTGTGCTGTGCTTTACCTAATTTACTGTTCCTGGGTTTAAAAATGGCTTGCACATCTTTCACATGCTATATTATCACCAAATCTTGGATTCAATTTTTTTGTCAGCTTGTTTTTTTATTCAATTATCAGGTTTTGTATTTCTTTTTGGAACCGATTAATTGTAAGCCTCATTGATCTGAATTTATGCACCTCAGTTTTTGAGTGAACATGGCCAAAATTATCCACAAATAATGCTTCACCCAGAAAATGAGGTACATAAGCTGAGATCAACGAGGCCTATGATCATTCAGTTCCAAAATGAAATACAAAACCTGTCTTAATTGAAAGAAAACAGGTTGATAAAAATAATAATAATTAAATATTTGGTAATAATATAGCATAAAAATTGATAATCAATTTTTGTAGGCTGTCATTTTTAACCAAAAAAGTGCAAAGATTATCCAAAAAAAAAAAAAAGTCAGTAAGCTTTAGCCAAATGCAATAACATTAACTAGCATTTTCAGGAAAAAGAAAATGACTGCAACACAACATGAGAATTAAAATGAGCATGAAAGTGTTCAAGCTTTAATATTCCAAGTTCAGCATGCTGTTGATTACCATGGAAAATAATTTGGAATTGTATCTTAGTTTGAAAAAATGTGTTGATTGAAATGTACTCACAATAGAGGTCTATGGAGCAATCATTGTAAGCTTGCCTAATAAGCAGCTGTTATTTATGCTGTTAACAATTTGAATCATTTTTAATAATTAATTGCATATGTCTTTCATTTGCTAGCTCTTAATGCATTTGCAAGCTTAATGCAAATCCATCCCTAATAAAAAGTGAATTGTGAAAAATATGTGTATTTACAGACAGAAGACTGTTTTCATTGTCTGATGATCTCTTCTAGTTAAATAGTCCCTCCAGTCCTCTGTGATCAATGCTTGAAGAAGACACCAGGAAATCAGACAGAGAGGTAATTGAACACAAATTCTGTGCAGATCCCAGACCAAAAATAGACTCTATTTTTGTGAAAGAAAAGCAATATGACAGTGTTAAATGGACAACCTTTGTAAGATGCTCTTCTCCTCATTAGAGATGTCCATTCCCTGCCCAGCCTGCGACTGTTTCATCTCAGACGCATCCAGATGGCCAAACAGGAGCAGAACATGAAAGCAACTCATTAGCTTTCAGCAATACGGCTTAATCAAACCCAGACAAAACTCAATCAACGTAAATGATCCACTACCAGAATAAAGAAACACACAACTCATTTAATCAAGATGTTTCCAAACTACCAATTAGAAACTCAAGTACTCAAACACTCCAAACACAAAGATACACATTACTTTGCAAATCAGATAATACTGTGCTCAAAGAAGAGCAAATGTAGTCCAAAAGATTGACAGATTTAAAACTCCTGAGGGTATGTTCAGAATGATATATCCCATTACCATCTTTAGTGTGCACATTACTATTTTTAGTGTGCACTATGTATACTGTGCACAGTGTGTTGTTTTTCTGTATGCATGCAATACTCAGATTAAATAAATTTTTCACCCTAAAATGTAAATTTACTTAACCTTAGGCCATCCAAGATGTAGATGAGTTTGTTTATTGGAACAGATTTGGAAAAATTCCATCAATTAACATCTTGTGACTTGAAGAGCTGCAATTTTGTAATGTCATAATGGTAATGCAATAACATCGTAATAGATCTATATTTTTTAAAATTCAAGTCCTCTATCTTTAATATTGCTTTTGTGATAAAGTCATTGAATCTGAATCAGGAGAGAAATAAGCACAGATCAAGCACCATTTACAAGCTAAAACAGTCCAAAAGAGTTCTAAACAAATATGTGGGTGTATTTTTATGTAAGAGGACAACAAGGAGATGGACTTTTTCACTGGAGGAAGACTTATGGATATATTTTGGCCACAAGCGATAGTTAAAATGCCTTAATTATGGATTTGTTCCTTACAAATATGCAGCATTTTACTTCACAAGATGTTAATTGATGGACTGAAGTGGTATGGATTACTTGTGGATTATTGTGATGTTTTTATCAGCTGTTTGGACTCTCATTCTGATGGCACCCATTCACTGCAGAGGATCCATTGGTGACGTAATGCTAAATTTCTCCAAATCTGTTCAAATGAATAAAAAAAAACCTCATCTACATCTTGGATGACCTGAGGGTGAGTACACATTCAGCAAATTTTCATTTTTGGGTGATTTATCTTGAATCATTATTTGATCAACCTGCAAAAGATAAAAGAAAATGCAAAATATACGTATTTAATGTAACTTTGTGTATTAGTGATGAGTTCATGTGACAGTTAGAAACATTTAGAATGGCATACTGTTATACATAGTAGGCATTATGCAGTCTGTACTGCATAACATGTAGCATTATTCTATTCCAAACATACCCGAATGATTTCACTGAATTTTACCAGCAGTAAAACAATCTTTTTTTAAATATAAAGTGCCTAATTTTAGCTGGGCACAGCATACCAGTACAACTAATAGTTTGAGTAAATGTGTGGTTTTGGCACATTGCTGTTGCAGGAGCATCTGTTTCTGTTTTCTTGCCATTCTGCCTAGATTAGTTTTAATGTCATTGTTCTTGTTCAGGCTGTGAGCTGGAGTTTATTCTCAAGTTGTTTTAGGTATCTGGAAGATTCAGTAAAGGCATGTCTTCTATGGTATGTGTGATGATCATTTTTACAAAACTTTTTAGTTTTGTAAAAATCTAAAATTTTAGTTAAAGAAAATGATATTTTTAGCCAACACAACATGTTTTTGCTGTGCATAATTTTGTCTTCAGCACACTCATAGCTTATTGTTATGGGTTTAGAAATGCGAATAGGATATTTACAAGGTCATTTATTTCTAGGGGTGAGATAGAAGACTGTCTGTTCCTAACTGCTACTGACATGGATGAAGAGAACAAAACTGTCATCAGCAGGATAAAAAGTATTTTCACTTGTCCTACATTCTGCACTGTATGAAGATGTGGAGATGCGTGGAGGAGACATTCTCCTCTGGCCTTTCCTATGACAAGCTCACAAATGAGCGCTAGTTTTTATTCACCTTTTACCACTCGCAGAGCCTCTAGTCTCAGTTTGGAACAACTGGTTTGATTGTTAATCAGACCAAATGGATATCATAAAAAGATTAAAAGATTTAGCTCGACCAAATTTGCATTTATAAGATGCTTCCCTATTAAATAAAGCTCTCAGGAGACTAATTGCAACCCTGAAACTATTCAAGATTCTTGTGTAAAGGCGCAGTGGTGACAGAGGGGTTGTATTTTTAGTAGCTCTCGAGTTCTTAAGATGGAACCTGCAGATCCTTAACCATAAGGCATACCATTTCATGATGAATTCACTTTACTTGCAAAAATGTAACATGTTTTTGGACATGCAACTGACTTGCCTTATTAGGATGGATGATGGGTGAGAAATGGTTTTGACAATAAAGATACACATCAGCCCACTTCAGTACACCATCACTATAAATGCTACATACTCTTATACTATATATTAAAATTATTAATACTGGATTTTTTTTTTTAATGTTAACAGTTGACAGTTTTCAGAATATGCTTGAGAATGTGGAACATATCTGCCAGCAGAGGGCATGATATATTCCTTATACTATATGTTTGTTTGCTATGTGCATTATATATTTTTAATACTATTTTTTTAAAAAATTTTGTATGTATATTTGAAGAAAAAAATTAACCCTCTAACACTAGAGTTCTCTATTTTTTCTATTCTATCTACTTGTTTTCTTTTTATTATTAAAAAAAACCTTGCTACATGTACTGCGTTAGACTAACCAAGACTTGTCACAGCGCTTACATATTATTGCTCGTTTGTTGGATTTAATTGCATATTGTCCTCATTTGTAAGTCGCTTTGGATAAAAGCGTCTGGTAAATGACTAAATATAATGTAAAGATAATATATATATATATATATATATATATATATACACACAGTATCTCAGAAGTGAGTACACTCCTCACATTTTTGTAAATATTTTATTATATCTTTTCATGTGACAACACTGAAGAAATGACACTTTGCTACAATGTAAAG
>JAFVLL020022098.1:0-45827 GCA_021397915.2 Tor tambroides
ATTAGGGTTGGAGCTAAACTCTGCAGAGCTGTGGCCCTCCAGGAATTGAGTTTGAGACCAATGCTTAAAGGCTTAATATAATTTAAATGGATGAGTTATAATAAAAAAAAAATTCACCCCCGTCACAGTTGTCATGAAGGGCAAAATTAACTCTATAGACCAAAACCACAAAGCCAGTCGATGAGTTGCAGTTTAAGTCACTTCCGTGTTGGTTTCAAGAGAGAGACCAGAAGGTTGCCACTTGGTCCATGCACAATTGGAAACCCTAAGCAAAATAGTGAATTTCAAAAGAATCTGTCCTGTGGATGCTGTGGGTACACCTTTCTTTGGGTCAGATCTCAGCTTGTTTGATCACAGTTGCACTATTAGGTTAGTGTTAATTTATAGTGCCCTCTTGCATTGAAAATTCATGAAATTCGGCAAGTTTCCTCAGAATGTTCTGTTGTCCATATGTTTTAATTTTCATGATGTTTGGAGCAAATGGTCATAAGATATAGGCGCACCCATAAACATATTCGCCTGTATCTGCTAAACAATTAAATTAATTCAAATTCTTTTAATAGTTTTTGTCAGAAGCGTTTCTAGTTGATATCCACCAAATTTCATGCAAATCAGACCAATGGCCTAGGAAGAAAATGTTTGACAAAAGAAAAAAACTCAATGACAGAAATGTGTTTTTATTGTTATTATTTGTGACCCTGCACCAGTCTTAAGTCGCTGGGGTATATTTGTAGCAATAGCCAAAAATACATTGTATGGGTCAAAATTATTGATTTTTTCTTTTATGCCAAAAATCATTAGGATATTAAGTAAAGATCATGTTCCATGAAGATATTTTATAAATTTCCTACTGTAAATATATCAAAACTTAATTTTTGATTAGTAATATGCATTGCTAAAGACTTCATTTGGACAACTTTAAAGGCGATTTTCTCAATATTTAGAGTTTTTTGCACCCTCAGATTTTCAAATAGTTGTATCTCAGCCAAATATTGTCCTATCCTAACAAATCAATGGAAACCTTATTTATTCAGCTTTCAGATGATGTATTAATCTCAATTTTGAAAAATTGACCCTTATGACTGGTTTTGTGGTCCAGGGTCACGTTTGTGGACATGGATACAGATATGATTAGATTTTTTGGAGAGACTGAAGTTTTTGGCAAAAACTTGTTATAGGACCAGCGATTTTCACAAAATTTGGAACACTTACTCGTTTTCTCACAGTGTACGAATATATCAATTTTTATAACATTAGGCCATTCAGATTTGGTGTTATTAGCCACAGAATGTTGATTAGGACATTCACCAAAGAGGACGCATACCAGTGTTCAACTTTATTGATCATACGGTTATGCCATAATTAAAAAGATTTTTAAAGATTTAGCACCGTCTATAGGTGAAATTTTGACACTCTGTGCTTGGACTTCTATTAAATGAGAATCTTCACATTACATCATGAAATAAAATAAAAACAATACTTAAAAATAACTACTTCAGCCAGTTGCCAATGCATTTCTCATTTTTTCATTTTAATTGAATTGTACTAAAATAACTAAAACATACATATAATAAGTACTAAAAATGACAAAAACACAATAAAATGAATAAAAATAACTAAAAGCTACAAACTTTAAAATATATTTTTTAAAAAAACTAGAATTTTATCTCTGATACTAAAATAACACTAGTTTGTGCTAAATTATAATGATACTAATTATTAAATTGTAATATTTTTACTTTATATTTTAAGCTTTAAATAAAATAGGACCCGTTTTTGTGATGCATGATGAACATTACAGTGGTGACATTTTTCAACTGATTATGTTTTAAATCAAAGTGTGACAGTATTGTTGTGTATGTACACCTTTCAGAACAGGGAGGAGGAGTTGTTCCTGAAAGCCGTCTCACTGTGTCACACGGTGCAGATCAGTTATGATCAAACGGATGGGCCGGGAGACCCGTTCTCACATGCCAACGGCTTCACTCCTCAGATGGAGTATTACGCCTCTTCTCCTGATGAGAAAGCACTAGTGGAAGCCACCAAGAGGTGAGAGCACAACTCTGTCACCTGCTACTGTGACTGCTTTCTGTAGTCAGTTGTGCTAAATATAATGTTGAAACATTTGACTACATTTGTGAGAAACACTTTTTTTTTTTTTTTTTTTTTTTGGTGAGCCATATCTTTCAATGATCTTTTTGACTGCAGGATGGGTGTCACATTTATGGGAAGCCATGGAGAAAACATGGAGATTAAAACATTTGGAAAAGCAGAGAAGTACATCACCACTTTTCTGTTTATTTTAGATAACTTCTAAATGTGAACCATATTCATAAAGTTGCTTAGCTTTTAGAGTTGTCTGTTTAACAGCTATCTCTCCGCCCGCAGATACAAACTCCTCCACGTTCTGGAGTTTGACGCAGACCGCAGAAGAATGAGTGTGATTCTGCAGAAGCCTTCAGGCATGTGCCTCTGATCACATATGTGCTGTTTATGACTGAATCGCAGTGTGTGAGGAGTTATCTAATGACATTCTGCCTCTCATTAGGTGAAAAGGTGCTATTCACGAAAGGAGCCGAATCAGCCATTCTGCCCTACACCACGAGTGGCGAGATTGATAAAACTAGAGTCCATGTGGATGAGTTTGCTCTGGTGAGCTCTCTATATCATGCTGCCATGCTTGCATACTAGTTCACTCTAGTTAGTGGTGCTTGAATTTTCACTGTTGCTCATAAGTAGTAAAATAGACCATATCATGATCCCAAAGTATTCAGTGTACAACTCGTCTACACTGGATTTTGCGGATTGTGGAGAAGTACGATGTTATTTTTCTCAATTTTTCTCATCCTTAAAGCTACAAAAGTTATAGATTTCCTCTTTTTTTTCTTTTTTTTTTCTTTTGTTCTTTAACAGACATCACAGCAGCTGGTTTATTAGGTTATTTGGCTGCTATTACTTTAAGAGCTGCCGCTGTTGAACGTGACGCAGATCTGACACGCATGCTGCCATATTTGTGCGTGCAGTTGAATTAGTTTTTACTGATGTATGGCCTGACAACATCTCATCACTGTTGTTCTGCTAAAGCTCCTCGTCACCAGGGGCGTGTCCACAAGGGTGGCACGGGGTGGCAACTGCCACCCTAAAAATGAGCTTTGCCACCCCGGTTGCCACCCCAAACCAGAGTAATGGGATCGAGTGAAGTGAGAGCGGAGTGAAAATCATGGAGCTGCGTGATTTTGACTGAAGCAAGGATTTTTTTGAAAGTCGGGAGTTGTAGTTTTCATTCGCTCCGAGAGCGCTCCGCTACCGCTCGCTCCATCACGAGCACAATTAATGCCAACAGCTCATAATATAACTACATTTTATCAAGAATTGACGCGATTATCTAGCTTGACACTGATGTAGCCTATCACTCAAATCAGACAGAAGGTGAAGGTCATGAAAACGGCGATGGACAGTTAATGGTCAACTAATTAAAACACAGCTTCACCAGTAGAGAGATGTTGCACAGACGTGCGGGACTATTCACATGCACTCGCGCTCTCACAAATGCATTCAAATAAATGTAATCTTATTGTGCTCTATCTGTATCTGACTTCCAAACAAAATTTGAGCTTCAAAACGCTACAATGACAGATTTAACGTCTTAATGCTCATAACACAAATAGCCCTTTTTGTCTTATCAGATCTGCTCAAGGGCTCTTATGTTTAAGCTACATTTACTTTATCCAAAGCAAACCGCAATGCAATTAACATAGAGACCTACATTTTTTGTCGTGTTCATGGGCTGAGATCGATTCAAACCCATGATTCTGATTAGCTACATTTTTGCCGAAATCATGCTGTAAAAATCTTCTCTAATAAAACGTTATAAATAACCAAAAGATTACTTGCTACAAATAAACAAAGATGAAAGAAGTTTTTCTTTTCTTTTTTCGAAAAAGAAATTTTATTATCAAGTGAGCATCAATCGCTTATTTGACATTATGACACTGAATTATCCTAAATAAAATGAATAGAGGAGGGAAATGTTCTGGGGTGCAGAACAAAAAAAAGACAAAGGGGGGAAAACAATGCATTAAAATGAGCTCAACTAGTCCCATTTCATAGAAAATTTTGAATTCAAAATAGGTCATTTCTGGTGATCACAAGTTTTTGAAAACTCTTCAGACTATTTATCCTTTAGTACAAAACAGTGCTAAAATTTGACAAAGTGTTTTTTTTTAAATGTTATAATAGTGATTTTTAAAAAATGTCTAAATATAAATCCTAAAGCAAACAGTGAAAATAACTGTATTAGAAATGGCAAATGTACCAATGAGTGATCCTCTGCAGCCATCTACTGGTCATAGTGGTAATATCAAGTCATTTTCATTTTGCTAAGTGTTTTTCAACCAGGCAGCAGAAATCTCCCCCTTGCATGGCACATTTTTCTACATTAATTAAAATTGTTTTTAGAATGCTTCCTTTTTTAGTAAATGTATATAAAAATAGGCATAATTTAGAGACAAATAAAAAAAACTGTTTAAAATGGGAGCAATATGGCACTGTTTTTTGTGGTATGGAAAAATGGGAGAGGAGGGTGGCATCTTTGTCACATTTTTCACCCCTGATTGACAAAGTTTTCTGTGAGGGTTAGTGCTTGGGAATAAATTGTGACCTGTGCTGGCAAAATTAGTTGGAAAGAGCATTTTTCAAAAATTTTCATTCTCCATTAAAATACCTTCAAAATGGTTGGAGTTGGACAAAAAAATGACTGAGCTACAGGCAGCTGTTTGAAGGCGATAGAGTCAGCAGAGTTGATTTTGAGAAAAATTAAGTTGAAATTTTCTGAAGATTCCAAAACAAAATCACCAAGCAGTGTTGCATATTTTCCTCCTATTCTTTTCTTCATAATAATTACTGTATTATTAATTACAATACAGCTATTTTTTTATTTTATATTTGTTACTAAAAATAAGAACAATAAAGATGCAAATAAACAGTAGTTTAATCAAGAACAGCAAGTGATTCCGTCTTTTCTTTTAATGTTTTATTAACATTAAGACCTCTATATTAGGACCTACTGTAATGCATGGATATAATATAATGTTACACATCAGATTTTTCCCCAACCATTAACTAAACGTTCATGTCAGACAAAACAGATTATGTTTGTGTGAATCTCGCCAAAACATATTTTGCAATAAATATAGGGAGATCGCACGCTTGCGTAAAGGTGCGTCTTATGCACGCGCTTTGCAAATGTAAGCGTGATCATTTTGTTTTCATCAGCATGGGTTTGAAAATCATATTTCACTGGTTTGGACTCATGTAATCGAGAATTTGATTATTCGCAAAGCTGGAATGCTGCGCTTTGCAACGATAGACCTACAACTTGTGGTGAGAAGCAGCAGCAGTTGTCCAGAAGCAAGCAGAGAAAAGGTACTCCTCTCAGAAAATGTACAAATAAAGATCATTTTAGATGCTTAATTACTATTTGGAGCATTGGGATTGCTAGAAGGCGGCTTAATTAACTCATTGTGAAAACCTCAAATTCGACCAAAACTGACATTTTTCACTTCTTTTGCCTGTAGCTCAAAATTAGACCATGCGCATTCACACTCATTTTGCCAGCACGGGTCACAATTGCACGAGGGGTGGTGACAACACTGATCTTGCATACCCTCAGCAAATTTGCGCCCCTGGTGACAAGCCTAGTTGCCACCCCTCATTCTGCTCTTGCCCCCCCTTTGCCACCCCAAGTAAAAAATCCTGGACACGCCCCTGCTCGTCACCTGTATGATTTCTGTGCTCGTTTGACTCTCGCCTGTCGCTGAGGTGAAGTGGAGTGCATGTCTGAAAAGTCTCATGTTTGATGTGGTCGTAAAGACTTTCTGCGTCTAAATAAACGCCCTTCTTGTCAAGAAATACGAGACACAAGCGGCAGTTGTGAGTGGGATGGCCAAACCTAGCTCCACTGCATTAACTGCGTTACATATTTTTAATACTGTTAAACTGAATAAATGAATCACCTGCGTTAACCCACTGATTTTGACAGCACTAAATTCTGCAAAATCACATCATGCATAATCATGACTGATCGTTTAAATTATCAGTTATTGGCAGTTATATGTATTGCATTAATATGTAGCTAGTGTTATGTTGCAATGGTTAATACTTGTCTTAATTTGTACCCAATAAATTCAGTGAACTTTTTACGTCTACAAATGTTAGTAGCTATCCCGTTATGGTTCGGTCAAATTTACTGTTACTCTGCAAAATTTCGTAGGCAAATTCCATTCATTTCAGTAGGAATCCATGTGATTTAAGAATTCATCTCAATCATTCACACTGACCAACAGAAAGCTGTTTGGTTGTGAAAATGACTTGAGTGTGAGCTGTGATTCATACATCACTACATTATTGACAACGGAAAATGGGCCATTTTTTGTTCACAGAATTTAGCCTAAATTTTGCAAATGTGATTTTTAATAAGATTCTTTTTGGAAATTTAAATTCTTCTTAGGTTTTTTTTTTTTTTCTTTAGAACAATCTTAAGGAAACAAAAATAGCATTCCTAAATGTTTTAGATAACTCAAAATATTCTTAAAGGGGTCATATGATGCGATTTCAAGTTTTCCTTTCTCTTTGGAGTGTTACAAGCTGTTCATGCATAGATAAGATCCCTGAAGCTGGAAAGACTAAAGTCTCAAAACCAAAGAGATATTCTTTATAAAAGTTAAGACTCGACCACGCCCTCCTAAAACGGCTCGTTCAAACACGCCCCCACATGTCTACATCACGGTGTGGGAATGTCCTGTCCATGTCCTGGAGAACGCTGTGTGTTTCATTGTGAAAGCAAAAGTACTTTGTTTGGGCTTTCAAAAGAGGGCACACCTAGAAATCAGTGGTTAAGTTGTATTTACAACACTGTTCCAGAACAGTATTACGCAAATATTAGAGTGTGTGCAGCGCATTTTACGGAGGACTATTTCCTGAACCTGGGAGTAGCCTGCCAGCTGTGCTCAAAGGCTGTTTCTATAAAGTGGGGCAATTCTAACTTTGCAAGGACAGTCTGGCGCTTATGACTCACAGCCTGTAAGTACGTTTTCTTATTTAAAGAATTTGCCACTGACGATTTAAACGCGAGTTTTGAGCAGTGTAGAGTAGTGCTTGTTGTTTGTTGTTTCTCCGATCACAAATGCAGACATGGTAAAGCTTACGCGGCGCGATGCGTAAAAAGACAGTATAAGTCGTTATAATCAGTAATTATGTCCCCACTGGATGCAACTAATGCCTCGTTTATAATGGGTTTTATTGTTTTTGTGTCGTCGCGCCAGGACATGGCATCACAATACGGTAAGGGGCGTAACATTTCCGTCTCACGCTTGAGGTATTCGGCCAATCACAATGCACTGGATAGCTGGCCAATCAGAGCAGCCTCACTTCTCAGAACGATGATCTTTGTAAAAATCGACGCGTTTCAGAAAGGTGTACAGGCATACAGGAGCAACAATAATGTACAGTATGTGGAGAATAATGTGTTTTTTGAACCTTAAACAGCATAAACACATTGCATTACACCAAATACACAAAATAATGTTCTTTTTAGCAACGTCATATGACCCCTTTAACTTTATTAAGTCAGAAAATAAGAAAAATACCAGTTACTGAGAATTTTACGAAGAATATTTCATGAATTCAGCCCTAGAATATCGTAGAGACTGATTTGTACAGGAAACAACTGCCTAGACAAATCACCTTAAAATGCCCTGGCAACTTCTCACAAGCGCGGATGAGCGAGTAGCCACTAAACTTTTTCTTCAGACATCTAAAAGTCTAGTTGAAATGTCGAGGTCTGGTCTGAGTTCAGCTTTTCTAATTCAAATGATGTTGATGAGAGCACTGCAGTTAATTAGCTCCGTTTGCTGTCCTCATTATCAGCTGTGCTGAAACCCATGAGACGGTCTTCAGACCCACATCACACACACACACACACACGCTCCTGGCAGCTCTCAGAGGATTGTACTGAGACTCACGGGATGTTTCAGACACAACAGCCACATTGAAATGCTCCTCCATACGCTGAATGCTCTCTATGTCTGCGCTTAAGAGCATTAACTCAATTATGGATGTGGAGCTCAAGACTGTGGCTTTCAAGCAGCTTCTTGACCAAAAGGCCACCGTCAGTTCCACTTTATATCAACTTTTGTATTACATTATTTTGTGTGTAATTGCTTCTTCATTTGTGCACGAATCAGGAAGATGGACTGGTTTAACTTTTTCTCTTTTATTTTGTAGAAGGGTTTGCGGACGTTAGTGGTGGCCTGCAGACACTTCAGTGCAGATGAGTATCAGGAAGTGGACCGGCGGCTCCATGAAGCCAGAACGGCTCTGCAGCAGCGAGAGGAGCGACTGGTTGAGGTCTTCAACTTCATCGAGAAAGACCTGGAGCTGCTGGGAGCGACTGGGGTGGAGGACAAGTGAGTCAACACGCACACACACAAGAATGCTAATGCGATGCTGAGGTGGAGACGGACATCTCATAAGCATAAGCAAATTCATTCTGGTCACATGGGATTCCTTTGACATGTCATTGAAAGATAGTAAAAACACATGTATAATTGCTGAAATAATATTACTAATATATTAATAATATTTACAAGATTAATAATAAATTAAATGAAAAAATATGAACTTGATAAAATGAAATTTGTGAAATAAATGTATTCTTTTGATCAGTGTTTCCCAACTAGTGTGCTGTGATAGGTTGGTCGGGTGTGCAGTGGAAAATTATCAAAAACCTATCTCTATTATATTTTGTTATTATTATTTTAAATCAGTGCTATTGGTCATCCTTATGTCTGTTTGTGGGTTTTACAAATATTTAGCCAATGGAAAGCTTTCAAAAGAGTTTGTGACTAAACCTCTTAACGCCATTGGATCCTCAAATTGTCAGTCAAACCTCATAAATCCACCCCACCTCCATTCAGAATGAAGTGCTGCGACACGCAGCTTGAAGACAGATGTCTACTTCTTCACAGTGCTAGGGTAAATAAAGAACTGCTGGTGTTTGAATAAGTACAGCATTTCCTTTACTCAAGAAACAGTCTATAAAGGCTAATGTTTTTGTGTGTTTGAAGAGCTGAGAAGAGTCTTAGCATTTGCTGTCTAGTTGTAGTCAATATACTTTGTACATTTTTAATATCGTGAGATTTTGGCCAAATGTATTAAACAACAAGAAAAACTGAGCGCCCATATAGCTACAATAAACTTTAAAATCTGTAAATTGATGAAAACGTAATGCAATTAATTTACTGCCTCAGATGCCTCAGAGGCCATGACGGACAAAACACTAGGACTGCCCTCGTCTAAAGATTTTTCTGTTCGACTAGTAGTTGTTTATTTTAAGCATTAGTCGACTAATCGCACATTTATTAATAAACCATTTAAACCATAATAATGAGCCTTTAATTGCCTATATAAACGATCCAGCGTGCACATAAAGCTTGCCACAGCGCACTACGGCTGACGGCAAACTAACACGTGCGTACTGCGCATGCGTGAGAGGATTAACTGTCTATATCAGCAGCTATCAATAGTATATATTTGTCATTCAAAAGGAGAAACCGAAACAAAGATATATTAGATAAATGCAGATATACGAAATGTAAACAAAGCAGCGCTTGCTCACCATTTTGAATATCAGTAATGTTGATAACTTTAATCATTTTAAGCGGCTCATGTTGTTATGAAAACATTCGCTTATTAGAATGATTGGGAAAGATCACGTAACATTTAAACAGCCCTCTGTCTGTACCGCCTTCATTTACGTGCTCGTTTTCATCGCTTTCGCTGTAATTCTCGGGCACTGACTCGTTTGCTAAACTGAACATCCAATAGTTCTCCCTCTCGCCGACGGCCCAACTGCTGCCGTCATGAGCCCGATGAGAGCCGACGAGTGGAACACACCAAACAAACTAGCCCGACCATCGGCCCAACGTTAGCCGACGGCCGACCGCCTTTATTTTACAAAAGCACAACGTTTTCTTGTTATTGTGATTGCACACAAATAAACGTAAAGTCTTTACAGATTTGAAAGATGTATTACAGTATTTTAGGAGTATTTTAAGAGCGAGTGCACCGGCGCCTCCATCTGTCCTGCAGTGAACGCTACTGTTCAGTTTTCACACTCTGCACAGACACTTCAACAGCTCACATTTCTCTAGTTTACAATAAATTGAGTGGCCATGTAAAGTTGCTACTACTAACATATTTCAGATAAGCCATTTGAAGTCAATGAATGATAGGTGAGCATTTAGATGCCTTGCCTAATGTACTGTATTACCACAAAGACCAGTCGTTAATGATCTGTCCGTCAAGGACTGCGTGAGTTTGCCTATGGATTTTAAAAAAAAATTCTGCGACTAATAAATTTTTAGTGGACTAAGCCTCTTCTCGTCGATTATTAGGGGGCAGCCCTACAAAATTTCACTCATCAAAAACATCTTCACTCGTCAAAAACCTTGTTAACTCCATTTGAGCATCGTTTTCAAAAATGTTAAGTGCAAGTGTCTAATCGTATATAAAGCCAACAATACCAACTCTGATGGTGCATTGTTTAATTATTGGGTGGAAAAAACTTTCCCCATTTCTCTTTTTCTTTTCTTTTTTTCTTTTTTTTTGTGCTTAGTGGTGTGCAGTGGGATTTTTTTTACTTAGAAAAACTGTGCTGCGGCATAAAAAAGGTTGGGAAACACTGCCTAATGAAACACTGCAGCTTTGTTTTGTGATCATATTATAGTATTTCTCACAAATAAACAATATTTAAAATATATATAAAAATAATATAGCATGAATAATTGGCCCAGTAGTGCAGAACAAAAAGAAATCTCCAACGAAATTTGCGCAAGACAATGAAATTTGCACAACACAATGGAAACAAGCCACAATGCAATAAATGTAGCGCAACACAATGGAAACAAGTCGCAACACAATGAAATTTGCACAACACAATGGAAACAAGCCACAATGCAATAAATTTAGCGCAACACAATGAAAACAAGTCGCAACACAACAAAATTAGCACACAACAATGGAAGCAAGCCACAACACAAGGGAAACAAGCTACAATCAAATAAATGCATAGGCTGAATACTGACGGTCACTGAGAAAGTATAATAGCGTTTGCCTTTTTGTTACTAATAAAATCAAATGCTATGATACTTTTCATATACTTTTCGTTCGTGTCTGTTCACATCTTTGCATTGACTTTGTGTATAATCTACTCACGCAAATAATTAATTTCACTTTTGGTGTGCGCACACCATTAGAAGTGTTAAACACGGATTTTAAACTAATGGAGATGGAAAATGGATGCTTGGTTTTCTAAATGCTGTCAAAATAAAAGCCAAACAAAAAACTTATCAGCCAATGCAGATCATTTAAAAATGCCAAATAACTTTTATGATCACTAATGTTAATACATTGCTTGAGGTTCTATTATAATGCTGCCAAAATATAACTTGTGCTATAAATATAAATTGTGTCTACACCGGAGATGAGGGGAACAACGCAACGAAATCTAATAGATGGCATGGTCAGTGTAGATGCCCTCAAACTGGCAACAGTCACACTTTATGTAGACAAGGTATAATGCTAGTGTAGTGGTCAACAAATATATCATCTGATTTTTGGGCTTTTTTTTGTAATTATCTGCATTAAAAAGTAAAAGTTGAACTTAAAAAGTTAAAACTTTAATTTTGACAGCACTTAAGATCTTTGGCTAAAAAGAAGTCTGTTGGATCAACAGGCAGTGCTGATAGTGGCAGTGGTGTGATGAATTCACACTCGTGTGGTGCTCGCTCGTGATCACTGGACGGCCTCCTGGCAGGAAAGCAGGAAGTCATTCGCTGCTAACGCAGTTTGACATGTCGCCGTGACTCACGCAGCTCTCTATGCTCTTAAGGCCAGCCATCAATCTCTGTCCACATGTGCAGTTCAAGTGTTAAAGGCATGCAGGGACACAGGAGCATGTCTGGAATCATGCTGCAGTGACTGTCGCTGTGATTTCCATGAGCCTTTTGACAAACGGTTAAAACTGTACAACTGAGACACATACACGTCCTCCCAATCGCCATCTTCAGAGAAATCATCAGATATATCCGACAGGTCATGTGAGCGGCTACACAGTATTCATCAGAGCGACTGTATAGAGCTATATATAAAAGCATGAGGAATACAACTAGAACAGTAATAAAATTGTGCAACCAAAATCTGCATATGGAAATCTTTCATCCTCACACATAAATCCCATTTGCGGTTGAAATGACTAAATTTTGCCTGCAAAAATTCACTGAACAACATAACTGTGAATGTGCCTTAAGGGTCAGAGAGAGTAAAAAATAATGATGAAAAACCCATTTATGACTACAAGAAAACATGATGAAGCTGTCATCAGCGTGGTACTTTCACACATGATGACTGTAGAGATCAGGATGGTTTTGCTTTAATGACTGGTGAGCCGTTTCCATGTGTCAAGTGTGAATAGCTGCTTGTTAATCTGAACGTTTAATCGAGCCTCAGGGAAAACAACAAGCCGTGACTGCATATGCAATTATGTGGTTGGCATTCTCTGCAGCATGATGCTGTCTCTGGAGTAAATGCCAACAGTGTGCTTAATTTATTACTGTGTAAAGTCAAGGCTAAGAGATGCGTTTAATTATTTTCTAAACGAGTTCTAAAGAACATGCTACTTAACATGATTTGGAAATGCACTGAGGAGCAAATTAATCCTACATTTGGTATTTTGTGTACAAAAAAAAAAAAATCCAGACAATCATCTCACAATATATATATTCTATTAAATAACTGTGTGTGTGTGTATATGTATATATATATATATATATATATTGTGGCGGGAGGAGCAAACGACAGACACAGTGGGTGTGGCGTCAGGCCTCGGAGAGGCTTTTATTCAACAGAAATAATAAAATAGTGTCCAAAGGGAGAAAAGTGTCCAAAATAAACAGGGGGGTCTGGTGTCCTCGTCGTGCTGCGAGGTTCGTGAAGGAGGGGCAGTGTTCGATGAGGAAGGGTCCAGGGAAGGGGCGGAGTCCGGTGGCCGCACGCGCTCCCCTCTCCGGTGGCGGTGCGCAAGGGGCGGCGGCTTCTTCCAGCGGCTTCGCTCTCCTATGGCCCGCGGCACGTTTGGGGGATTCCACGGCCCGGCGTCCTAGCCCGTCAGCCGTCACGGGTGCGGCAGTTCCTCCCTCGACGCTCCCTTCCTGGACCCACAAGGACACCAGTGTGCATGCACGGGGGAAGAGACCGGTCCCTCGAGGAGAGGCGCGCTCGGTATTTAAACGGCGGTGGTGATGAGGCCCTATTCAATTCAGGTGTGCCTCATCACACGCCGCCAGTCCGGGCTAGTTTCCGCGCCTCTCCTCTCTCACACGCCCACTCCCGTTGGGAGCCTGGTGAAGGGCGGCGAATAAGGGACGGGGTGGTGATGACAATAAGGGGGGAGGCAGCCGACTCGTCACAATAAATATATATATATATATATATATATATATATATATATATATATATATATATATATATATATTTATTCATTTTATTTATTCATTTATTTATTTATTTTTGGGTTGCACTACTAATCTAAATCTAAAGCGTAAAGTATATTGGCATATTTAAAACAAAAACAAAAATAATTGTGGCCTATGAAATCCAGATGCTCTGACCTGTTGTGTGTGTTCGTGTCTAGGCTGCAGGACAAGGTCCAGGAGACGATTGAAGCTCTGCGATTGGCTGGAATCAAGGTGTGGGTGTTGACCGGTGACAAACACGAGACGGCGGTTAGCGTGAGCCTCTCCTGCGGTCACTTCCACCGCACCATGAACATCCTGGAGCTCGTGCAGCAGAAATCAGACAACGAGTGCGCCGAGCAGCTCCGCAGACTCGCCCGGAGGTACAACACACCAGTGCACACTTCCTTTGAGATTTCCAGCCCTTTTTACCCTCTCTTTCATGCTGAGTGTCAAGCGATTTTCACCTTCCATGTTGAATGGGAATATAGGACTAAGGGACAGTTTTACTAAACAGGGCAAATTAGCGCAAGAGTGCAATTCCAAAACAGCGCCGATGGGAGGGGACATTTCAGGTGATTTACTAACAATGCGCAAATTCAAGAACACAGACGCAACATCTCATTTACATAATGATCAATGCAATATTCCAAGCACAGTGCAAATTAGCGCAGGGATATGTTCAGATTCGGATAATGTGTTATTTTGGTATTCCAAATAAATTAATGTGTGTGGAAAAAATCCTCTCTCTTCTATCACGGGCTATCTGTTCTCTGCAGTGCCTCCTTCTAGCAACAACAAATGCAGCCATTTCAAGCGCAAAATAGTTTAAATGGGTCATGAAATTGATTTTTTTATTATTAATATTTTAATATGTTCTTTGAGGTTTACTTATAATGTTAATAAAGTTTTTTTTGCACAAAAAAAAAAACAAATATGTAAAAATGATTATTTTTTTTGACCCTCTGTCTAAAACAACTTGTTTTAAGGGGTGTGTCCTTTAAGGCTTCTCAGTAATCGTCCACTGTTATGATTGGCTAACGTCATTGCGTAGGAAACAGTATCAACGCCCCCTCGCTATTGCATGTTTTGAGTGTTTTGACAGCATGATCAAAATAAAACGGGCATTTCCAGACAAAGCATTATGAAATCGTTTACTTACGGTTTGTGACGCAGCTGCAGTCAGATCTAGTATCACTTCATCATTCAACAAATGTTTTTTGTAAACTCTCCATGACACTGTGCCTCGTTTACAAAACAACATGCTCCGATCAATCTTCAAACACGATCTGAGGTGCCATTAAAAATAAACAATCCACTTTTGATGCAACACTCGCATTGATCAAGCCGTTAGCGACTGAATGCCGGTGGGCGGAGCCTATGTCTGTGTGTTGCTCTGAAGGCGGTGTTTTTGCAAACGAATGTGCCTAGCTGACGTCACCTTGCCCCATTGAATCCAAGACGAGTCGTTTTGGGGAGGACGTCTTAAGCTATGAAACTTGTAGGATGTTTGAAAGGTACAAAAGACCTCTTATATGCCAAAAGATCAAGGCAAATTGATTTTTCATGTCATGACCCCTTTAGAAAACATGCTTTTTTGGGGCATTAAATACTTCCGCAAATACCAGTAATTTAGTAAATCACATTGCGTGATTCATTTTAATACTCTCCTCCCATAAATTTCGTGTCTGAAAGGGAAACTCCTACAAATGCATACTCAATAAGGTCAAGCGCAAAAATAACTGTGTCCACGCCTTTTCTGCGCTAATTCTTCACTGTGCATCTTTAGTAAATCCTGACAGTACTATTTTAACGCCAAGCTGTTAGTAAATCTGGCCCTAAATTTGTAGGACTAATTGTTTGAGATGGGTTTGTGCAGGATCAAGGAGGATCATGTGATCCAGCACGGGCTGGTGGTGGACGGGGCCAGTCTGTCTCTGGCTCTGCGGGAGCATGAGAAACTCTTCATGGAGGTGTGTAAGAACTGCTCGGCGGTGCTCTGCTGCAGAATGGCACCTCTCCAAAAAGCCAAGGTGGGTCACCTTACCCTTCTTGTGTTCACATTTCACTCTATCCCCAAAAGGCCAGAGGTCATGCACACTAATATGGCCGGCCTCTGCTCAGTCGCCCCACACTGGCCTGTTGTTTTCATAGCGTTGGTGTGTTTTTGGCAGGTGGTGAGACTGTTGAAGACTTCTCCTGAGAAGCCTATTACATTAGCCATCGGCGACGGAGCCAACGATGTCAGTATGATCCAGGAGGCTCACGTCGGTATTGGTAGGTGGACTCAAAGGTGTGGCTTGCAAGTCAAATGTATTGCGATCAAGCTAACCGAATGAAACTCCGTACAGGAATCATGGGCAAAGAAGGAAGACAAGCCGTGAGGAACAGCGACTATGCAATCGCGAGGTTCAAGTTCCTCGCCAAATTGCTGCTTGTACACGGCCATTTCTACTACATTAGAATAGCAACCCTTGTGCAATACTTTTTCTACAAGGTACGTTGGGAGCTTTTTTTGTATGGCTTTCGGGTTGAAGATTTGCGTTTTTATAAAACTCTGTTTTGTTTTCTTGTAGAATGTGTGCTTTATCACTCCCCAGTTTTTATACCAGTTCTTCTGTTTGTTCTCACAGCAAGTAAGTGTCTCTCCCAGGCATCATTTTCTGTAATTTTCTGTTGGTTAACACAGCAAATCTGTGTGACCAAATTAAATCCGTTGCGAAATCTTTCACCTTCGCTTGAAATACCAGTTCTCAAGGATTCCCATTGAAATGACTGGATTTCACCTGGAAAATTTCGCAAAATAATGGAAATGTGACCTCACCTTTACTAAGTCGCTATTACTACTGCTAATATGTAGGGTTAGTGATTTAAACTCTGAAGTCCGAAATTTTCGTATGCGGGGTTTTTTTCGTATTTGTCATCCTTTCCTATCAAAATGCTTGCTACGGATGCGAAAACGCAGAAAAACGAACCCGATCCAATTTTTTTTTTTTTTATTACGGACGAAAGTTTCAGAGGCAGTGTGTAAACGCTATTGACACAACATGAGGTCGTATTTATTTTTTAACGTGCGAAAATTTCGGACGAAAATTTTGGACTCAGTGTGCAATGGCCTTTAGTATTAAGTTATTTTACATTTACATTTACACTTATGTATTTGGCAGATGCTTTTATCCAAAGCTACTTGCACTGTATTTCAGCTACTTTGTTTTTTTTTAATCAATGTATGTATTCCTTAAGAATCAAACCCTTGACATTGGTGTTGCTAGTGCCATGCTGTGCTGTTCAATTTACAGAAAATGTTTAAGCAGTCTGACTCAAAATGATCAATTGGTGGCATTGGAGAAAGGACCTAATTCATATCTAGAAACCAGAATATCAGAGAGTAGGGACCACCTATGGCTCGTAGGACTTGTTGTTCATCAGATTTTTGAAATCCAGTTACTTCAGTAGAAATCTGTGGTATTGTGAATTTCATGTGAGAGTGAAAAAAGTTTTGGAACAGGTTCAAGTTGGTCAAGTGTTGACCAATAGAATTATTGTCATTATAATACACATCATTTTTTACTATATACTATATACTTTGCTATATGCTATATACAGACTATATACTGAGGCTTTCCAGTCTAATTTTCCAGCTGTTAGATATTTGCTGTTACATGTTTTTAGAAATCGGCTGAAGTTGGTTAATTCTGGAGATTACAGTTTGACCTTTGACAGCATGTGTGATTTCTCAAAACCCTGTTTGATTTTAGTGTGGGTGTTTAACATGCTGTCTTGTGCTTCGCAGACTCTTTATGACAGCGTGTATCTGACGCTGTATAATATCTGCTTCACCTCTCTGCCCATACTGGTATACAGTCTGTTTGAGCAGCTGGTGCATCCACATGTTCTGCAGAGCAAACCAGCACTTTACAGGTACAACATCAGGAGAAGAACTCAAGTGCAGAGTAGGGGTGTCCCCGACTAAGAATTTCCATAGTCGAATCGGAATTTTCGAATCTTGCCGATATTCAACTGATAGTCGAATCATATGTTTTGGGGGCGGGGCAAAATACATTACATTCGACAGTCATAAATACTGACATTAACACACAGGGAAAATGTGTAGGACGCCTCGCAGATACAAACGGGGTAAATGTGTTTTGATTAAAAGGTAGTTAACATTAAACATCAGGGAAACCCTAAGAATTCACAATATTTTTTACAATAGTGCTCTCATTATAACGTTATGTATATGACAGTAGTTATTCACGTTCTCCATTTCTGTTTTGAGCTGCACGCGCTGAAGATGACCAGTAGAATGAAGCATTTGATTGCAGGTTAATGGGATTTAACTCATCATTTATCTCATAGAAAGAATACGCTTCGTTATTTACACAACGTTAATATTACAACTTATAGGCTATCAGCACGAAATGCCCCGAATGCAGAAGTGAACGTGTCTGCTCAGCTCTGAATGATCTCCTTATGGACGCGATCTTCATGCAACATGCAGAAACACAGCAACTGAACTCTAAAAATTCACAGCGTTTTATTATAATAGTGTTCTCATTATAATGATATGTATATGACAGCCCCAGTCATAGTTATTAATATTCTGCATTGTTGTTTGTCCTGCTCGTGCTGAAGAGATAATCACCGTAGTACTACAATGAAGTGCTGTACTGCAGCGCAACTCAACCAAATGCATCTTATATGAGATAAATAATATATACACGATATATAAAAACCGGCTGAAATGTTTTGAAATCACTTGTACCCTACCTGATCGAAAATATCCAGTCTTTCACTCTGTGTTAGTTTGAGTCTTGTTAAAGATTTAAATCCCTGCCGCCAAAACGCTCCTCTGACGGTCATAGATTATGGAAAGTGAAATTTAAATCTAAAGGGGTGGTTGGATTTATTCACACACGTTAAAATATTTATTTGAAGCTTCTTTCTTTTCAGATTCTTATTTACAGCATTATTTTAATAGGCTGTATATTAAATTATTGGGAGAAAACTGGTAAATCAGACATTTGAGCACCCCCATATAGCCAAAATGGCATGATCATAACATCCCGCGAATATTCGACTGTGAGATTGGGAGTCGAATCAGGCTCCTCCTATCGAAGCATCGAATCGTCGACTATTCGGGGTCACCCCTAGTGCAGAGCTTCCCAGCCCTGATCCTAGAGACCCCTCAAGAGCACATACTACCGACCTCAACTAGGGCCGTCAACTGGGCTGAATAAATAAGTTAATATTATTATTATTATTTATTTATTTTTAATTTGAGGGAAAAGATTTGTGAACATCAGATTTAAAAAAAAAAAAATGGCACAGTGAATACAATTAAACCAAACTGTCGTGTGTTGTTAATTGCAAAAAAAAAAAAAAAAAAAATGTCTCTGAACAAAAATAGTTATAAAATAAAGTGCATAAAATTATAAAATCTTTTTTTTATTTTTTTATTTTTATTTATTTATTTATTTATTTTGGTTTTGATAGTGTTTATCTTTTAAAAATATTTCTTTTAAATTCATTATTATTTTAGTCAATTTAGTACCGGGTTATTATTGTCTAAATTAGACTAAAATTATATAAACATTAACATAAATATATAACTTTTTTTTCAGCTATTTGCCAAGGCAACATTTTAATTTTCATTTAGTTTGTTGAAGTACTAAAATAACTAAAACTAAATTAAAAACTATGTAGGTATGTTTAAAAGCAAACTAATACAAATGACTAAAATGCACAACAAAATTACAAAAACTTTAAAATTAAAATATAAACAGTAAATAACAAAATATAACAGAAAATACAAAAATAAGATGCAATACTAAATATTAACAAAAAACTATAATAGTTTATCAATCATACTAAAATAACACTGTTTAGTACTTTTTGCATTTTGCATTTCAACATTTCTCTTTTTTAAGCTTTATTTCAATTATTTTAAACTATTTTAATAGTTTTAGATTACATTAAAGATTAAGTATTGCAAAAAATTTAAAATATACCCATTTTCTCTATTTCCAAATTAAATGGGGTCAGCTTTAATTTAATATTGACTGTAATGGGAATTTGAGTCTAGTTTGATGTTTTCATTTTCCCCCCAAATCAAGATGAAATAATATTCTTTCCCTTCATCAGAGACATCAGTAAAAATTCCATGCTGTCCTTCAAAACCTTTTTGTACTGGACCTTCCTGGGCTTCTGCCACGCCTTCGTTTTCTTCTTCGGCTCCTACATCCTGATGGGAGAAGACACCACTCTGATGGGAAACGGACAGGTCAGCGTCAGCGTCTCTTGGCTTCACCTCGCTCTTCCGTCATTCATGCTCATCTGTGTCTGTGGCATGACAGTCATCTTTGATATCCTCCACAAAGCGTTCTGTATAGATCTCAGAGATGCTATCTGATTTATTTATCTAGAAGCGCTTTAACGTCTAACCAAGTGCATTCATTACCTAATAACTGTTACTTAGCCTTAGTGACTATTGATTAACTCCAGCTTACAGACACAAAGCATCAATCCTCCAACTAATTACATCGTTATCTGGCACATTTGTACCGTACTGTTGGCTTTTACTACTTATCCATATTCTCTCACTTTTTCTGCTTCTCTCTTTCTCTTTCCTGCCGTGCATGCTCTCAGATTTTGCGAGCTAACAGGCAACTGGTAAGAGTTGACTGGATTCCAGTTGATGCATGTGTGTTTTCTAATGAGCAGCTGTCTCTGTTGTTTGGTTTAGCAGCTCTGATCTCGATTCTTTTGATACTCTGCCATCCTCAATTACGGGGCTGAGTTACGACAAGATTTGGACGCGCTCCCTCGCACTTTGCATGACAGCGAATGGCTTCCGACAAGCCGGAATCGCTCTCTGATATAAAGCGGTCCGGCATCATTTATTTTGGATGAATTGAAAGCCTCTAGATGTTTAGTTCACCTCATACGACATGTGAACAGCCTGATGGGCGAATTTGAAATCTTGTCACACAGTCGTGTTCTTTCTTGCAGATGTTTGGAAACTGGACGTTTGGCACTTTAGTATTCACTGTGATGGTTATTACGGTTACGCTGAAGGTGAGTGCGTACTTAAATGCAACACGTGTGCTTTTTAAATAACACGTGAGCTTCATTTGCATCGTTGTCTCCACAGCTGGCCTTAGAGACACATTTCTGGACGTGGATGAATCACTTTGTCACATGGGGCTCCATCGCCTTCTACTTCATCTTCTCCTTGTTTTATGGCGGCATCATCTGGTACTGTATTGCATGTGCTTTCCCATAGTGCCTTCATAAAAATTCAATTTGAACTTTAAAGAAATCATGCTTTCCCACCACCTATCCATAGGCATTATGGGTCTGTTTTAGAGGAATGTGTCTGTCGCATTATTTAGATTAGTGGTCAGCAAATATGAGTTTTTCAATGGCACTTTCTTAAACTATTACCCCCCGATCCCTAATATGTGGTTACAGCCTTGCAATATTTCAGTAAATTTTCAGAATGTATAAACTAAAATAAGTGAGTAAATTATAATTTATAATAAAATATACAATAATATAATAATCCTTCCCTCTCCTTCAAATTAATTTGCAAATAAAACAAATATATGTTAAAGGGTTAGTTCACCCCAAAATTAAAATTCGGTCATTAATTACTCACCCTCATGTCGTTCCAAACCCGTAAGACCTTCGTTCATCTTCCGAACACAAATTAAGATGTTTTTGATGAAATCGGAGAGCTCTCTGACCCTCGTAACTCGGGGGGAGAAGAATGGTTAAGTAAATTGTTATTTTTGTTTTCTTTGCGCAAAAAAAAAAAATATTCTCATAGCGTCGCAAAACTGAAGTTAAGCCACTGATGTCACATGGAGTGTTTTACTGATGTATTTACTACGTTTCTGGACCTGGGAACATTTCAGTTGTGTTGCTGTCTATGGAGGGACTGAGAGCTCTCCGATTTCATCAAAAACATCTTAATTTGTGTACCAAAGATGAACGAAGTGCTTACTGGTTTGGATCGACATGAGGGTGAGTAATTAATGACAGAATTTTCATTTTGGGGTGAACTAACCCTTTAAGTGGTAGTGTACACACAAATCCCTTCAATATTCAGCATTTTTTGCATTTTATGTATTTATTTTATATGGTGTAATTTACAATGTAAATTGTGAACAAGCATAAAAATTAGACAGGTTCTCAAGTTTTCATTGGACAGTTTTATTATTACCGCATCAGCACTATGAATCAATAACCTAGTGGCCAGAACATGTATTGTTCTACTGATGTCTATATTATTATTTTTTTTTTATTTTAAAAATGTGAGACACAGCACAGTTGCACGGGAAAAGAACACAGGGTTTTGGGATGCATAGCGCCCTATGAAATTTATTTTTTCCCCAAATGCCATCTTTTTTTTTTCCAAAATCCCGTTGTTGTCGTTTTTTTGTTGTTGTTTTCTGGATTCCATTTTTTCCGGTTTTTCCTTATTTAAGTTTTATTCATTAAAAACCATGTCTAATAAATGAAATCGTGAAACTTACAGAATTTAACAGCAATTTATTAAAAGTGTAACACTATTAAGGGCCTTATGAAATAAGTTTTATTTTTTACTTGACAAAAACTATTTTAATTTTCTGGATTCCAGGTTTAATTAAATTTTGATAATCAAAAGTATCTTTAATTTATTTTATTTTTAAAAAAGCTTAATTTATTATTGTATTTGTGCAATTATTCCTTAAAAAAATAATGTTTCAATAATAAGTTTAGTAGTAGTAGTATCGTTACATTAAGTAATATATTTCTGTCAAGTTAAACTGAACTTTTATTTTGACAGGTTGCTGTCATGCTCATGAGGTGAAACTCGTATATTGAGGCGGCCGAGCCTCAAAACACCGTTAACGTCACGTGCGCTTCAGTAAACAAAACCGCGCTACTGCGCCATTCATTTACACAGAGACATGCAGAATTCATATTTAAATACTCTTTTTGCAGTATAATATTCACAGAAACTAGTCCATATTGCATTTTGATGTAAATGTACTGACTTTCTATTGATTTATTCATCCACAATTTGGCAAATTTCATAACATTCTGCGTTATACAGTAAAATTCCATTTTTTTTGACTGGATTCTGCGATTCGGTCCAAGTTTTTTTTTTTTATGTTGAACTACCCTTAACTTGTTGGCACACAGTTTTAAAAACATGCCGTTAATGCAGGAGATTTCGGCATTTTTATAGTTATAACCTAAAATCTTGCTGGAGGTTTTTTTTTTTTTTTTAATCAAGTCCAGTAATCAAGAATGACACATTTAAGTCACTGCTTAAAATGACTTTTGATAAATTGTCAAAATTCTTTTTTTTTTTTTTTTAATATTTCCTGTTTGAAAAAGTGGAAGTCAAGAACAATAAGGAAACTGGTTATTTTCCTTTCTAAATAGTTTGTATTGAATTATTGATTTGCTGGTGATAACAGTTTGCACTTTGATCTGGTCTCACATGTCCAGTAGCGACATCCCCTGGAAGAGAGTCAAGATGCTGTGCTCAATATCTGGCTCTGAAACAGTTGCCCGTTTGCTCATTAGTTAGATATTTGACAGCATTATCAAACGCTTGTTGATTTCAACTAATTGCAGTCTAATTGAAGTTTTCCCCTCCGTTAGGCCATTTCTTCACACGCAGGACATGTACTTCGTCTTTGTTCAGCTGCTGTCCAGCGGCTCGGCTTGGTTTGCCATCTTCATCATCATCATCACCTGCCTGTTTCCAGATGTCATCAAGAAAGTCTTCTACAGGCACCTGCAGCCGACCAGCACGCAGAAATCTCAGGTGAGCGTCAGATTTCCACCACAGATGCGAACGTGAGAGTTTGTGCTTTCAAAGATAACACTGATGAAGTACTACAGCATGTGGCTCACATCACCGCATGACTTCTCACCAGCAGCTCACCTTCACTTAAACTCACTCACAAACTCACTCAGACGTATCATCTGACAGCGCTGCATCACTACAGCACCAGCATTCATCGCAATATTGCTGACACGTATGTCTGGAAATGCAGTGCATCTTGTCTGGTTGAATTATGAAAATAGATAATGGCAGGTTGTAGCTTCATGATGGCTTGCTTATATTAATGGTCACTTCCTGTTAATAGTTATTTGTGTGAACATTTGGAAAATAGTCCTGACTGGCAGGGTGTTAAACGTCATAATTTCTCATTTGAGTAAGATTACTATTGCCACAGTACTAAACTTTTCAGTAGTCTACACCAATTCCATTGATGTTTCATGATTCTCTAATTTTCTCTAGTTAAAGATTCACATAGTTAATTAAAACAATGGTTTGTAGCCTACAAGAGTTCCAGTCTACTTAGTTTGGTGCCACTATAAAGGCCCTGGTATACTTTTAGTGAGGTTTTTCACTCAGGGGTAAATGAAAGTTTGAAATAGCTTTCCGATGGTTTGTGAACATCTGATCATATCGATATGTTTGCGCCAGCTCTACAATTTGACACTCAAGTACATTCATGGTTTTGCTCGTGTCTAACCTTCGACGGTCTGAAAGAAATTATCCTTATAAGATTTCCATGTCAAAGAGGGCGGAGCCCTAAAGCACACTCATCTATTATGCTATCATCATGAACCAATAGCAGCTTGATGGTGTTTAAAAGGCACCAAAAATATTCTAGAAACAGGGGTTTTTTTTCGAACCAACAATTCAAACTCAAACATCTTTGTTTTGGCCAGGTTTTTAGGGGCGTTTACCTGACACCACTTCAAAATTTTGCGGTTTGGCTGTTTATTAAGGCTTTCGCACCATAGGAACCTTTCCGTAGGTCCTAGAACTATTGGCGGAAGTTCCCGCTTTCTGGCGTGTTTGCACCGCAGGAACTAGGAATGTATTTATTTCTAGGAACACCGTTTGGAGGAACTAAATTAGCTCCTACTTCAGAGTAGGGTCTAAAACAGTTCTATAGGAACTACGTGTAATGTTAGTGTACGCGGATTGGCCAAATGCATACGAAACACTGGCTACTGGCATTATTAAAAAGCCCTGTAAAAATATTTACTTAACAAACATGGAAAACAGTGATAATGGCATTTACCTTTTGTCTGCAGTGTTCTTTTCTCAGCCTCGATGATAATACTGCAAGTTGTCATGGGAAATTTAGTCAGATTTTAACGCTCTTTTAATCGCATAAATTGTGTGTTTACATTCCATGTCCGTTATCACGAAACTCATGACACACATCAGAGACGTCACGCTCCTGCTGCCGGTGCGAATGCAACCAAGAAAACCCAAGGGAGAAATTGGTTCTCAAGGAACGACCCTGCTAGCTAGTTCCTAGAACTACATGGTGCGAAAGCCCCTATTTAGAGAGCGCAAACTTTTAAAAGCATGTCTTAAAGTGCTCATTTTTAAAAACGATAACGTTAGCATCCCTGTGTAAACTTAAAAAAAAACAAAAAAACATGAATTTGTGAAAATGTTGGCATGGTGCATTTCATATGTTCGTTCTATGGTTATGTGAACAGGTGTGAAGGTATATTTACAAAGTGGTATCGCCATCTAATGGTCTGGCATGAGTAATACAGGATTTTTAGTTGTTTTCTTGGATCCGTGCGAAAGGGGGTTTTGACAACGTTGTCGTCTGTACGCAAAACTTTCCGTAAGTTCAAAGGAAAAACTTCCGAATTTAGTACATTATAGTTGTATAAACGTACCCTTTGTTAGAAAATATGCTACACCCGTTCGTTCTTCGATTGCACTTGAAGTATATCAGGCACTTACAAACCGTAAACTCCCTGATTATTCACTGACATTTCTGTTGGTATGCGAAACATTAAATGACAAACACTAAAATTAAAAACTCTACCAGTTTTCACTTTTGTAAAGAGACTATGGCTAGAAGTTAATAATTTGGGGTGTGGGTGGTTGATAGTTTCTGGTTCCTGTTATGTTACTTTCTTGCATAGGACTGAGTACCACTGGCTATTATATGCCAAAACCTTTTTTTTTTTTTTTTTCGCAAATGAAAAGTAGAGAGAACTGCTAAACTTTGTTGATTAAAAATAAAAATATAAAATGATACAGTAAGAAATATCTGGTTTTGTACCAACTGAGCCTAAATTAAGACGGTAAGACTGTATATGAATTAAGCCGATATATTAAGCCAAATATCAAATTTTTACTATCTTATCCATATTAGGGTTGGTTTTTTGTACGTTTGTGCCTTTATTTGGATAGGATAGTTCGAGGTGTGGCAAAAAAGTGGGAGAAGGAGAGAATGATGAGCTCGGATTCGAACACGAGGCTGTCAACTCTAACCTCTTTCAAAATCTTTACTCGCATCTAACACTCAGCTTTTTTCGCAGGGGAATTAAAACGCTTATTTTCTTCATTTCGTACAGTTTTAATCCTTATACTCCCATTTATTTCTAAATGCCTAAGCGAGGCAGTAACTGAAGTTGCTGCAGTACGGTTTTGTGGCGTCAGCACCCGCTGCCCTGCGGATGACACTCGATAGTTTCAAAGTGCTTTCTCTCTGCGTCTGCCGTTTGTTTCCTGTTTCCTGTCTCTGTCATTTCTGAATGTGTGTGTGGTGGGTGGGTTGTGGTGGACAGTGTGTAGGAGTGTGTATAACTGCTCATGTGACTTTTCCTCCTCTTTACTGCCCCTCTGTGTGTTCTGTAGATGTACACCAACCGTGTGGCTATAGGTGATGACTTCATCGCACTTCAGCCTCTGTCCAGAGCCAAGAATCAGCTGGGCAAGATTAGGTAGAGTAGGAGAGACACCCTCACACTGCATGCGGAGGAAAAACTAACAGAGGGGGAGGAGCGAGATAAGCAACTCACGTGCTTTAACAATTCACCTGCATGTGTAGCCCGTACCTGCAAGTGCATGATTGTGTAGGTCAGTTTTAAAGCAGACGTGGCTGTTTGGAGATGCGTCCTCGTACAGCATGAGCTTGAGCTCACAGCTCCATTGATAGATGCTTTTTGTAATGTTTGGAAGCTTTTTAATGAGTTTTTTTTTCTCTGAAAAATGTTTACCCGGACTGCATGTTCCCAAAACGATTGTTTTTAGTCTCTACCAACGAGCAGAGAAAATGATCTCCAGTCCAGCTCCAGCGAGACATCAGTAAAAATGCTTACTTAAAGGGTTAGTCCACCCAAAAATGAAAATTCTGTCATTAATTACTCACCCTCATGTTATTTCAAACTCGTGAGACCTTCGTTCATCTTCAGAACACAAATTAAGATATTTTTGATGGAATCTGAGAGCTCTCAGACCCTCCATAGACAGCAAGGATATTACCACGATCAACGCACAGAAACGTAGCAAGGACATCGGTAAAATAATCGATGTGACATCAGGGGTTCAACCGTAATTTTATGAAGCTACGAGATTACTTTTTGTATGCAAAGAAAACAAAATAACGACTTTATTCAACAGTTCATCTCCTCTACGTCAGTGTAGCGCCATTTTGGAGAATATCCGCTGGACAGAAACTGCGTACGCTCTTCTGTGTCAGCCGCACCGTGCGGATACGTGTTCTACATATATTTACGCTTTGATTTGAACGAAAACGGCGCATCTGGTATGCGGCTAACACAGAAGAGCGTATGTAGTTTTCGTCCAGCGGATATTCTCCAAAATGGCGCTAGGGTGACGGGGAGGAAATGAACTGTCAAATAAAGTCGTTATTTTTGTTTTCTTTTGCGCACAAAAAGTATTCTCGTAGCTTCGTAAAGTTACGGTTGAACCCCCTGATGTCACATGGATTACTTTACCGATGTCCTTGCTACGTTTCTGGACCTTGATCGAGTTAGGACACTTGCTGTCTATGGAGGGTCAAAGAACTCTCGGATTTCATCAAAAATATCTTAATTTGTGTTCTGAAGATGAACGGAGGTCTTACGGTTTTGGAACAACATGAGGGTGAGTAATTAATGACCGAATTTTCATTTTTGGGTGAACTATCCCTTCAAAATCTGAGTTTAACTTTGTGGAAATTCAGCAAAAAAATAAAAAAATGTTCTATGAATTAGCGATATGTTCAATTTTATTATCATCCTCTCGACAGCCTCTGAGATCGCCGATACATGATATTATCGTGCTAAATTTATTTATTTGCTTAGTTTAATTTCCGGAGAGTGAACCACCTTAAGCGTAAGGCTAAAACTGAATTTGTGTTTAACATGATAACAATTTAATAGAAACATTGTAAGTTACTAATCATAAGGCTTACATTTCCTCAGTTATTCAAATAGCAGCTACAGAAGACGAGCAAAGAACATTTATATTACCAAAGAACATCATAACTGACTTCAGTCTAGCGTGAGTATTATGCACTTTATAATCAGTGAAGCCGTCTGCACGGTATGATTAATACATTTCTTATGCTTACATTGCATGTACATATGCACTTTGTTGTTTATCAGAGAATTCGCCATAATTGTCATAATTCAGTGAGCGTGCGCTGAACAACAAAACTCCGCTGTTTCAGCGATGACTCATCTGAACGCCTCTGATTGGCCATTGCGTTCATAAGCCCAACATAATTGTGTGCAGTTGGTTATAACTCGCAACACTGTAAAAACGCAGAAAAAGAAATGGAACAAATAAGCCAAAATATTAATTAGATAGTATCACTAGCCTAATAATAATAACAATAGTCTTGCTGTCATCAAAGGCATCAGCCACAGGCTATATCTCAGACTATTGTCAATACACGATACTATCGTCTATTGGTGCAACCCTACTATGAATTTTTTTAACTCTTCTGCTTTGTTCTAAAACCTAGTGACCTGTTTTCATGTCTGCTTCCTGTTCTACCTTCGAAGGCAGCATCCGGACCAAAATGTTATTTTAGAATTCTTTATCCAACTGTTGGCCTCCGTGTTTGGCTTACAAGCCACAAGCTGCCAAAATGTTGATATTATGTCAGCCATTGTGAGTTCAAGAAAGACTCCTGTATTCATTACAGCTATATTTAGAAATATATTTAGATTGTCACTCTTTTGCGACGAGGTCTCATGCTTGTGAATTGTTTGTCTTAATTTCTTAGGTTATTTTAGGGCATTTTCACACTAGAGCTCTTATTAAAAACCTAAGTTTGTTTAATGTTACAGTTGAATTTGTGAAGGCATTTTTGAAAGCAGTTGCCCGATGGACTTCCAGTGATGTAGAAAAAAATCCTTGCGTGAATTTTACGTCAGGTTCAAGTTTGGCGAGCTTTGACGCACAAATTTGCTGCAACCAACCAATAGCCAAGTGTCTTGGTTCGACAGTGACCTTCGTTTTGTAAGAAATTCTTAATTTGGAAACAAAGCAAAACAAACATTTAAATTGGATGAGGCACTGATTGTGGTTGTGTCTACTCAACCATTTTTCTATAACACTAATAATTAGCTAGCTCTGCGAAAGATAAGTGATGCTGCCTTAATTTGGCCAAAAGTTTCTTAAGCTTTTTGGAACAGACTTAGCATCTGGATAGTGTCCAAGATGCCTTAAAATGCTGTCTACATAGGCAGCTCACTAGGTTTTGGAACAGAGCCTTCAAGTTCAGAAGGAGTGTTTTCTCGCAGTGGACATGGGGCAGTTTCATGCTCGTTCACCTTCTGTTTTCATCCGTTTGGGAGACTTACCGCGCTGTTTTGTCCTTCCAGATGGAAGCGGATAAGGTTTCAGTCAGCTCAGAATATGACACTGCTGAAATCGGGAGCAGAGGGGAGGACAATCGGCCACTGATCGCTGCTTTTCCTCCACCTCTGGTGCAGCCCCACCCTTCCCCTAGGTAGTACTCTACCCCCATCAGGCCTCCGTCTGTGTGTGTACAGTATGTGACCGCCATGACCCAGTCATCCTGTCATGTGACACTAGCTCTCCCTGTGATGTAACCAGGAGCGAGGGCTGCTCTGAGTGGCATGAGTCTTAGATCTTTGTCCGTTACATGACCATCTATTCGCTTGAGACTCTGCTGGTCTAATCTAATCTCCGCCTCAAGTGCCTTAAATGTCTGCATGTCTTAATCATCCTTATTTATTGTTTTTTTTCCCATAATCAATTGTGTTTGTATTTAATTTGACAAACATTTATTTGTATTTTCATCAACCTTATAAATCATTGATTGGATGTGCTGCTCTTTTTCTATCATGAATGAACAGTTACTCACAGTTATGTGTGATTCAATAATGGTTGTTAGTAACCTTTATGCTGCTGGTCTTTGTTTATAATATAATAGCATGTTTTTGTCATACTGTGGCCTTGTACACACTGCAGGCAAATATGGTTTTCTCTCCATTCCCGAGTGCTTAATTTGCTCATTTGCTGGGCTGCAAACAAACACTAATTTTAAAAAATAAGTTGATCTGTTGATTATTTCTTCGATTAATCGGATGAAAATCCAAACATAATTAACATTTTTAATTTATTATTAAAAATTAAGTGTCCTCCACTATTTCCCGAATGCACTGTATCCATGGAAATGCACTACATTTACACTAATTTCTTTTATTAATTAGATGAAAATCCAAACATAATATTTTTAATCAAATGAATTGATTTTTATTTATTATTTAAAATTCAATGTTTCCACTATTTTCTAGATGTGCTTTGTCCATTGAAATGCACTACTCACTATTATATAGTGGAATGATTGGTGATATTTTCTGTGCACAGCACACAGACCTTGTTTTCAATTTTATCGATTAGTTGTTGCAGCCCTAATGAATTGTCATATTTTTGGACACCAAACGAAATTGCCAACTGTTGGCCCTCCATGTCTGGTTCACATCCGCAAGATTCCTAAATGTTGTTATGCCAACAATTATGAGTTCAGAAGAGACTCCTGTACTCAGAATACTCACTAGTACTCACTGTGTAGTACTCACTAACCAATTTTTAGGAGATTTACTCACATTTTCACACTAGCTTTTACTGAAAACCAAACTTTGGTTTGTTTGGTCTGTTTAAAAACAGTTTTCCTAATTCAGGTGTGTACCATTCAATTAAACTCCAGTTGAGCCTCAGAACTCAGCAGTTTGCTCCATTAAATGAGCTCTTGAACAGTTATTCATGTGACTCTCCTACCTCTACAGATATTAAACCGGTAAATGTGATTTATTAATAGCTAGCACATTTATTTGTAACTGAGATGAAATGACAGCAGCATCATTTGTCATTTGGCGGTTAGTCATAGCCTCCAGCAATTACTGCACAGGTTCTGCTTTTGATTAGACCTGAAAGTTTCGCTTGAACTGCCTCTTTATTTACAGTTACAGGACACGGTTGAAGTCATGCAGCATTTAATCTTTCTGCAAGTTCCTGCTAATATTGATTTTTTTTTTTTTTTTTTTTAGCAGAACTGCCAAGGTCCATGTAGTAATAGCTAAATCTTTAACCCACCACATGGTCAAACTCAGGTTAACAAAAAACATCATAGATACATGGACTGTATTTCTGTGGTCACCGAATGTGTTGGAGATTGTCTGCTTTTATAATTTTGGTTGCTAGTATTAGGACAATTGTCAAGAATCTTTTATTGTAGATGTAGAGCAAAGTGTACATGAACCTAGAGTCCTCATTAATGCATCAGTCAACAAACACATTTGTTTCAAGACTGTGTAGTAATTCTGCAAGGCATGCTGAAGTGAGTCTGGAGGGATTTAATGTTAATATTGGTAGTTTGCATAATGCCTAGTCAGGTTGCCTGAGAGAGATCAAAGAATTGACTTCCTCAGTTCTGGCTGCATGCACTCTTTTTCCTCTTTGGTTGGTTTTGAGAGCATCTGATTGGGAATCTGATTTGAATAAAGTCTTCTTGGAGCACTCAACATGCAGGTCTTTAGCGTCATCTTAGTAATTGAGTATTGAGTTAAAGAGAACTGTAATTTCTGTTGAGGCCAAGGATGTCTGTGGTTCTGATGAGATGGCATCATTTATCACTTTAATGTATTCATTTTTTGGTCATTCATCGTCTCATCTCAGACCTCTCATCTTTTAAGTTTAAAATCATGCACTGCATTCATAATTTGAGTTCAGTGTTCAAACTATGTCTTTCATTATTGGTATGACCAGATGCCCTGTATTTGAGGCTTTGTTCTGTTGTTACTTAAATACACCCTTTTCTCAAATCGGGTACAAATTGGTGTACTATTACTTTTTTGTTTAAAGAAATAGATACAAATATATGGAAGCTCGTTTCTGACACTAAATTAAAAAAGGTAATTGCAACTATTAATTAATCTAGTTCCAATTCTAGTAGTTCTAGAATTAGAACTAATAATTCTGACTTTTTTCATAAGTGTGAGTTTACATCTTCCTTTTAAACCCCTTCCGGTTTCAAGCCCAAATTTGTCCTTTGTGGAAGTGCTTTTGTAAAATGCAGGACAAAATCTGCATTTTAAAGTTGATGTGTAAAGAGTATCCAGTATGATAAAATATTAAGACATCTAGTCATTGCCCATTACGGACATCAAATCAGTGCAAATATGTTTGTTGGGAACCGTTTGGTTTCATCTCTTTCATGTTCTGGTTGACCTCTCTTTTTCTCTTTCCAGTTTATTGAGGCCTACCAGGGCATCGGATGCGTGGACTCCATGTGCTGTTTCTCAGAGGGGCAAAACGCCTGCTCACGGCTGGGCCGGCTGGTGGAGCGAATGATGGGCCGCTGCGACCCCGCTCGAGCCACCAGGTGCGACCTCTCTCTCTCTAGCCTCTGCTGTAAGCACATCTCCTACAAGCTGGAGCACGACGAGCCCTGGGCGAGTGAGGGCCGCCAGCGCACTCAAAGCATTCCCTAATGATTACAATGTAGAATTTAAGACCGAAACGGGTGCATTCATTTGCCTTTAATGTAACAAAGATTAGCTAGGAGTTCAAGCGAGCTTCATCGCCTGGGATGCTCCAGGTATGTACGTATACAAGGAAACGTTGAAAAGTTACATTGAGTCTGCCCTTCCAACCCATTGTCTTCGTCCTTCATCGTCTTCACCTTCTTTCAAGGTGAGCTGCTGTCGCTTTCGTGTCTTATCTCTATGTGGCAGATAAATGTTCTCTGCTGAAGATCTTGTGCCTCCATACGAGTCCATAATCGTCGAAGCTGTCTCGTCATCCTCGTTCTCAGACATCACACCCAGTTATTAGCAAGGCTAACATTTGTAGCGCCAATTTATGCAAGTATTTGCTCGTCGAATGTTGGACTATATTACTTGATCCATGGAACATCCTGTCATTACGTGTTCTGAGACGTTGCATCCCTGTTGAAGTGTTTGAATCTGCGTCGTAGTCTTTGCCTTGCGTGTGTGCCTCTCCGTGGAGGGGTTTGTGATGGCATGCGAACGTAATGCACTCCTAAGCCTCAGCTTTTCGCATAATCGTTTTGACTGTCTGTATCCGCACTTTGGGAAGCAGGGCGCTTCCGAAACGACTTCGCAGTGGTGAGATGAGTACACGGAGACCTGGTCTCGCTAAATATAAGATTCCTGTTCCAGTATAACGGCTAGAACACTGCCATCGAAGCGCAGGGTACTAGAGGAGACCTCTGCTCTGGCTGGCCAATGGTAGCCACAGTCAACAGCTACCAACAGCATAACCTGTGATCGGCTTATTTATCGCAAAGAAAAACTCAACAAGGGACCACATCGTGATTGCGTGAGACACTGCTAACTGTAGTCTCCAAGAGGATTCTTGAGTTGTTTTTGTTCATCTTGTTTTGTTACGTTAAACTTGAAGCCTTACGGAAGTCGAATCAATCTGTCTAATTGCATGATAGCAGCGTGTCATATTTAGTGTGTTAAGTGGTGGACGAATGCCAGAGAGTGTGCGCGTCCTCCTAGAGTATTACTAGGCACTTTACTACGCTTTATCGCTGTTCGTTTACCGTTTTCGTGTCTCTCAAATGAAGCATCTAAACGATTATATGTTGTTGCATTTATCAATGATCTGTACTGCTTTTCTTCCATACATCTTCAAATCAGTGGTTCTCGGCTGGTGGGTCATGGGCCAAAAATGAGTCACACATTGCTATGTTTAAATTTAAAAAAAAAAAAAGAGGGTCAAAAGATCCTCATATCCTGATCCTATATTAGAGCCAATGGATTTGTGAGCAGCATTCCTACATGTAGGCAACCTAAGTTCGTGTCCCGGCTCGTAATCCACATCTCGCTTTCTAACCCACGTTTCTTCCTACCAATTCCCTATGCAGTCGTGTTGCGTTAAATGCCAAACATTTATAAAATAATAATACTATTAAAATATAGCTGCAAGCAGCAGTTAAGGAGCCAAGCACAAAGGAACATTTTTAAATTATTTTAGTCAAAAAATACAATAAATAAAATCAAGATCTACAGTCACTAGTAATACGATTTAATTGCTTATCACTTTTGACCAATAGTTGGCACTGTTATCTACTTATGTTGTTGTCAGTGTGAGGTAACAATGACACAAAAAGTCTGGTGTCAATATGCCAAAGTTGCAGCCTCAGAAGCAGCTTGGCGTCATGCTAACAATCATTTATGCATTATTCGAGAACTATCTGGTCTATCGAAAAGCTTCTGAGAACTTTTTACTGGCATGGATGGAAGTCAATTGTGGTAAAAATCAAGCCAAAAGTTTAGGAAGAGTTCGAAAAAGTAGGTTTTCAAAGAAATTCAAATTGGCAGATTGCAAGTATGACCGAATATGGCATGAATGGTATCGACGCTCTTGGGATGATCCAAGGAAGAGATCAAGAACATTTTCATTAAATAGGCAAAATTAATCAAAAGCTATTAGCATTTTTAGGTGGCGCTGTTCTGATATTTTGGTCCTGATGACACATACCAAGTTTTGTGACGATACACTAATGTGTTTATTAAAAAAAAAAAGAAAAAATAGCCATTTTTCATATCTCCTGTCCAATAGGTGGTGCTATGCCAAAACACTGCATGTAGACTCATGTAGACTTATGATGACACGTACCAAGTTTTATTTGAATATGCTAAAATGTCATGTAGATATAACCTCATGTCCAATTTGGTGTGATCTTCGTCAAATTTGTGCGCATGTTATTTGAGAACGATTTGGTTCAGCAAAAAGCTTTTAATAACTTTTTGCCAGCATGATCTAAGCCAATTTTGGTGAAAATCAGACAAGGATGAGTTCGAGTTTTTCAAATAATTCAAAATTGAAAAACTGAAAAATCTTGACCCCTAGAAATTTTAATTTTGATGTCCATTTTAGTCAACATGAGCCAATGAATAACAGGCAAAAATAATTTTGCCTCTAAACTTAACGGTTCAAAAGTTATTAGCATTAACCATAACATGTTTATGATATAAACTGTTTATGTTGAGACTGTCCTCTATCAGTGCCAAATTTCATAACTTTTTTTTTTTTTCTATGGGCTGCCAAAGGCTCGAGCGGAAGAAGAAGAAAACTAACAGATACAATTGGTGTTCACCGTACCTTCAGTGCTTGGCCCCTAAAAAAACGCAAATACATCTTTTGTTGTTGATGTCAAAGTCTGTGCATCCCATCACACTTTACATTTGTTTGGCAAGTTACATTAGGCAGATGCCAACATGCCCACATCTTCAAAAACAACCAGTTTATTAGTGTTTCTTTCACCTTTCTCGTTTTTTAATGTACTTAGGGATGATTTTGGTACTTGGTACACTGGGTCAACACACCTGATGGGTCCTAAAGCAAAACCAGTTGAGAACCACTGCTTTAGATAATGAAGGAGATTGTTACTATGGTATGAAGCCAGTAAGCCGCATATACATACATTTAACTATATAAATGCAAATACACGTTCTGATTTCAACTTTTTACCTCCTCAAGGTCTTAAAACGGTTGTCTTCATCTGCAAAACATGACGATGGTACATTTACATTTGCCCTCTACCAGTCCTTTCTATCCAAAGATAATCGCATTACTGTAGCTATCAATGTATTCTTTATCTTATATAGCATGGATCTATTTATAATATGGCTGTGCTTCAGAGGGATTAGTCCATTGGATGAAGACAATGCCCTCTGGTGTTCAAGAGTAGCAGGTCTGGCGTTTGAGGACTACAGCTTTGGAACGGCTCCGATCCTCAAGGGCTGCTTAATTCCACTCTATTTATAAATATAATATAAATTTTTATAGTGAACCTATATACACATATTTTTCTACAAACAATAGATTTGCGTTATGTATATTTACTTATATACTGTAAATGATCTTTTTCATATATAGGTACCATACCCAACATATTCTGGCCAGGAAAAGGCTAATACTATCATAAGAATGTAGTCTATGTGAATGTCGAGGCTATGGAAGGATGTTGTTTTTATATTTGTTTGTCTTTTAACCATCCACATTAACCCATCTTGTACTAACATGCAACTCATCCATTTCTCCATTGGCTGTGACTCTTGACTGTTGCTTGCTGATCTTCATGCACAAAGAGATCATTAGTTAAAGAGAGATTTATAAGAAGGGATGCACAGATAAATGAACACTCTTGTTAAAAAAAAAAAAAAAAAAAAAAAGTATACTGGAGTTTGGAGAATACACTCTGGTAACCCAGTTATTAATAACCAGTCGCAAGACTTTTTACATTATGGAACTTAACAAGACGGAAATCAAGAGCTAAAATTAGACATTCCTCAGTGAGGGATTGAGTTACATGAGGTGTCCATTTGGAGTTCATTTTTTTATTTTTAACTGTTATTTGATACTATACATTTGGCAAAATACAAATAATTTACTCATTTTAAAGGGACTAACCAATTAAAGCCACAAAACGAAGAGTTGTCGCTTCCTGGAGGACGGTGTCATTAAGGCCCATTAAAGGGATAGTTCAGCCAAAATGAAAACTGTTATCAGTTATTCACCCTTGTAATTCTTGTCATTCCAAGCCCAAAACCATAATGTTCCATCAAAACACAAATGAAGATATTCAAGCTGCAGAGATTTTTTCCTTCCATTAAAAGACCAAAACTTTGACGCTTCAAAAGGAGCTTAACCGTGCTTGTGCCATCTACAAGAAAAGAAAAAAAAAAAAAAACTAATTGATTCTCGCTCATTAAGTAAGCACATTTAAGCTTCTGTTTACCGTATTTGATATACTTGATGTGTCTTTTGGCCAATTACTTTTTAAGTAATGTTCTTTTAACTTTTTGGTGTAAAGGACTTTGAATGGAAGGACTGAATTATTTAATAAAACATCTTTATTTGTGTTCTGAAGATGAACGAAAGTCTTATGGGTTTGGAATGACATGAGGATGGAGTAATTAATGACAGAATTTTCATTTCTAGGTGATCTATCCCTTTAAGGATATTTTATCAAAAACAGTAAGATTTAATGGCCAATAGATATTTATCTTTCATAAATTCACGTTTTATCTGCAAAACAACTGTTTACAATTAGTCGTTGACCAATTTGTCATGTTTCTTAATGTTGATGCATGGATATAGTCACAATACCAGTTAATGATGTACATAACAGTTGTTTTACACAATATATACTTGGTTTAAAAATATCTAAATAGAATAACAATTTATTACTTTTATAAACTATTTGAATTTGGGGGGGGGGGGGTAGTTTGATATTTATAAAAATGATAGCAGTAAAAACTGAAACATTGTGCATCCCTAGTATTCAAGTCATGCATTGGTCATGAGCGTCCCTCTCTGCGCCTATATAGCTTTGAATTGAGATCTCCAAACTGTCCACACTGTCCCCCTCACTGTTCGCACTTTCCTTGATCCTTCCAGATCTTGGAGCGACTCGGACACCTTCTTCTCCAACGACAGGAGCATCCTGACGCTCTCACCCATGGAGGTCTCTCATTGTTAATGCACCAGCCCAAAAAGGATCGGCTCGTAGAGTCTGGAGACGCCTGCCCTTTTACCCCGTCCCATGCCCTTGTCCAATCACCAGCCAGACTGTCACACTTTAAAAGCTCCGAGTATCACATAATATGTGATCAGCAACAACAAGGGACAGGCAGTTGCTCCTGCAAAAACCAAAGGATTTGTGTGTCTTGAGTTTCCGCTGCTAGTAAACCCACGGAACTGTATGCGAAGGGCCGCCGTCTTTCCTGAGGAAAACGAGGGGGTCTGTTTGAAGCCATAATTCCCTCCTTTTAATTGCCTGATTTTCAAGGTATTAAATGTGGGCGCCGTGTAGCGCTAGCTCACAAACCTGTAGCCTCCTACCCTAAGATGCCTACCTGTACACCCAGCCTGAGTTGTGGTTCGTACAGACTATCATGATGCAAGAATGTCGCGATGGAGTTCTTGATGGACAACTCGCATATCATCCTTGAACTCGATCACTTTAACCTCCATCAGTCATGTGCCTGCATATTATTTCTCGTTTCTTCTGTCTCGCACATGCTATGTTGTCGTCTCTAACCATTGTCACCGGTTAATTTATCATTGTTGCCGTGTTCCTTGTTTTTCTGCTTGTGTTACTAACCACTCGTCAAAGCTGTATGATTATTTTTTCTTTTGTTTGCGTGTGTATGCGTGTATGTATTTAATCGCGTAGGAGGACATAGTCGGAGGAAAAGGAATGAAATTCATCCTACATGGGCCGTGGGTTATTGTAAGGCCAGAGCGTTGAGACAACCGTTTTAAACTTGCTTAGATCAACTATATTGAAGTTTATGATATCAGACTGCATGCTGCACTTGGGTCAATCTGTCTCAATAACCCTGTAACAGAGACCTAAGTCAACTGGACCTAAATGCTCCCGATTTGAGGAGTCTAGTCTTGGGATTTGTCTTTATTTTTGCTGCAAAGGCCGTGACACCCTGGATCTCACAGGTATCAGTTGAAATCTGGTGCCGTGACCCGGGTGGCAGTTGGGAGTCAGATTTTATGATGGAGTATGGTTACGTTTTGAATTGTGGATTACTCTATTTTGGTATTTCTCTCAAGTCTTTATTTGTATATCACTTTTTTCATGTCAATGTTCAAACCTAAAATGACTCCTGACCGCTGATCATTACTATTTCAGATCTTGTGTTGAAATCACACGGCAGAAGTGTTTTGCTATATAATGTATTTTCTTGGATTATATAGCAACGCAGTATGCCACTTGTTACTCAGAGACATTAGCAATAAGACTCAATCTAGACTGGAAATACCTGATCTAGCTGTGATGTCAGTCATCCATGTTGCGGTTTCATCTTTTTTGTGTAAACATTTTCTTCTAATTGTACTCTCCTTACAGTGAATATGTTTAATTGCCGATGTTTATGAAAGTTCTATTTACAGAATAAATACATTTATAAAATCCAGTGTTTTATGATTATTAGCATTCCACATTTCAGTTTTTGTACAGTTTCACAATGCAGTACACTTACTTTTATAAACCAATGGTGTGTGTGTGTGTGTATGTGTATATATATATATATATATATATATATATACACCATAAAAAAGTAATGGTTTGTGCACACCAAAAATGAAGCAAATATTCTCATTGTGCTATCGCTCTAGATTACTCGCAGGATATTTTCGCGTCACTTGCATGACTAAAAACATTGCACATGCTCTCCTCCATTTTCTGATACAACCGGACAAGTCAAACTGGACATGTGAATAAGCTCTTCTCTGATTGGCTTGCGCGACAACACGTCATGCGAATTTCCTGCTCGAGTTGAAATTTTTCAGCTTGCGCAGAAGATGAGATTGAGGCAAATATCGCACATTTGTGGCAATCGCATTGCCCAATTTGTGTCCCCCGCCGCAAATTCGTACCTATTCACGTTTTTGCATTGACTTGTAGGTAATCTACTCGTGCAAATAAATTCATGTTTGGTGTGCACACACCATAAGATTCAAGAGATATCACTGTGCTAAGCAGTTTTTCAAAATGTTTTTTTTTTTTCCCCCTTCCTCAAGTGTGACTTTGGCGGCACAGATCTTTGCAACAACTCTTTAAACAGACTTGTACAGCAAGCATGAAGTGATTACAGTTTTCTCTGTATTCTTCAGTGGTTTGGTTTTGTTGAAATGCAAATACTTGCAAATTTGTTTAATGTAAGAGTCGCTTCAGTCCACAAGTCATCCAGTGGTTAACCTGGAAAATCATCCAAGCATTTCATATGGTGGACATCCAGGAAAATGGGGCCAGCAAACCCATCTTTATCTTCCAAACAATGACATCATGGTACAAAATAACCACAGGGACTGAATGTTACAGGTGACAGCAAATACAAACTCAATATGGAAATGAGCCATTTACTCAGATAAACAAGAAAGTTTCTAACTTGCATTTCAGAGGGAACAACATCAGCTGCAAAACTAGAAGAATTTTGAGTCGGAAATCTCCAAACTAAGTAGTGCTTTCTTAAGATCGTGTAATGAGTAGTGACTTTCCTATCAATTTCTGGTAAGTTAGCAGTTTTAAACTGGCCCTGAACCATCTGAGTGGTGTTATATATAATAAAACACTTCGCATAAATACATGTACGTACTTGGTCAGTATGCCAACATAAGAACACTACCATGTCATTCAATTTGTGTCCAGTGTACATTAGGTTTGGGTATTGCCAACTAAACAACACCGACCTATGATTTGGAATGCACTGGTCCAGTTCTTGCATACTTTATCTACAAGAATTGAGCCTGAAGTACCTTTTCAATAGTGCCTGTCATGGGTGCAACAGCGCCACCCTGTGTACTGGAGACGCCAGCTAGGAATTTGAGCACAGGTACGTCCACCTGCACACTTCCAGAGACCAGTCCTCCAGTTGTGACATAAATGTTGAAGAAAGAACAAAAACCACCAGAACAGATGTGTACAGTGTTGTCCATAATGACAAGTCTGGGTTTCTACAGCACTCCACTGACGGAGCACCACAGGTAGGTCACGTCTACCTCCATCTGACCTCCGGTCTAACCGCAACACATGCTCCAGAGGCATTCTTGAAAATAGTGTGAAATCTCTCAAAACAATCATACTTTTTGATCCAAATCTAAAAATATACTTCATAATTCATTTGCATTGAATGTAACAGATAATGCCACTTCAGCAAAAGAAATAATAAAATGCTGCATCTCATCTGGGAGACATTTCTTCATGAGATTCTCTCATCCACACTAAAATCTATTTAAGGATTGTTATGCTGACATCCTTCTTTGCTATGATCAATCGCTGCTCATTAGTGCTCATATATAATGCAGATGAACTGTTTCTATTTCAAGAGAATGATCTTTTAGTTTTCATATGTTGAAGAATGACTGTTTGAGCCATCTATTAATGAGCATATGCATTCATAATAATACTCATATTGAACTTTTATAGTCAAGAGTCTGATCAAAGCAATTATTACAGGATGCTAATGACCCCTGACCTCTACAAAATCTTCCAATTTATTTGAACAAATTGCTAAAGCACTGAATAAATCTTGAAAATGTAAAAGCAATTTAAAGGGTTATTTCATGCAAACTCAAATGAGATTTGAGGTTTTTGTGGAGGAGGGAAAAAATGAGCACATTACATCTAAGGAGAAAATTCACAATTTGACAATTTTCAAACTATTCCTTTTGCAAAATGAAGAAACAAGGCCTTCGACACATGAACTTATTGACACTTGGTTCAATATCTAAAGCTTTTGTGCATGGTTCGCTTTAGTGCCATCTGGTGATCATGAAGACGAAGCACGTGTCTTGTGTTCCATTACAACAATTGTTATTCAATGGATTTTAAAGCTATAAAAGTTATCAAAGCTATAATGTCATTTATATGTTACTAAAGTACTTATATAGTAACTAAATTATATTTGTGCGTTTATTAGAGCATGAACGCTTACTGTCGTCCCCGAGCTGCAGTGTCAGGTTCCTGCAGTGCAGGACATTGAATCGTCTCCCGTTACTGGAGGCAAACGGAGAGAACATGTCTGCAACAGGAAGCTCAGGTTAACATCTCAAACAAGCTTCTTGTGCCAAAACACACACTGTACTATCAATGAACACCAAAACCCAGCAGAATTTGGACACACTTGAATTTGATTCTCCTGATCTTAAAAAAAACTTTTATCTAAAGATTTTATCTAAAGATAGGTAGAAATCGCCTAGGGCAGTGGTTCCCAACCGTGGTCTTGGAGGCACCCCAACACTGCATGTTTTGCATGTCTCCTTAATCAAACACACCCAATTCTAGTCATCAGCTCATTAATAGAGACTTCAAGACCTGAAGTTGGCATGTCAGTGAAAGGAGACATGCAAAATGTGCAGTGTTGGGGTGCCTCCAGGACCAGGGTTGGGAACCCCTGGCCTAGGGTATGGCAAAGAACAACTGGAGTATGGTGGGGAGGCTAGGGTAGGGCGACTGCCATACAGAAACGCCACCCCTGTGCACGAGGTGGTGATGAAGCAGGCCAAGGGTGCTTCTCAATTCTTTATTTGTGCATCCTCATTTCCTTTCCTTGCGTCTTAGCTCCACCTCCGGTAGGATATGAGGGAAGGATTCAAGGAAAGAAAATGAATCAAAGGAATGGTTATTTGTACATTGGAATATTCTTGATTACTCAAGCGCACTGGTCTCAAATTCAATTCCTGGAGGACTACAGCTCTGCACAGTTTAACTCCAACCCTAATCAAACACACCTGATCCAGCTAATCAAGGTCTTCAGGATCACTAGAAACTTCCAAGCAGGTGCGATTTGGAGCTAAATTCTGCAGAGCTGCGGTCCTCCAGGAATTGAGTTTGAGACCACTGCTCAAGCATCATCAGCCACGCGAAAGGGATCTGGCCCTTATGTTGTTAAAGTTTGTTATTTAAGACATTCATTATAAATATTAATAAAGCAAGATGCCCTGTTGAAATATGACATGTATGATTTATTTAAACTGCAAAGGTAAAATATAAATTAAAATTATTACAACAGATGTGAAGGGGGAGGAGAATTTGTACGTGCGACAAAAAAGACTTCCGCACAGGATATACCTGTGTATCCTCGCTCATAGCTCCTCTGGAAGCCTCCTCACTCCTCGTTCCTCAACTTCTAGCGGTGCAATTAAAGAATTGAGATGTCCTACAAGATGGCTGAGCTCAATCGGTTTTTGAGTCACAGGATGGAGGACGGAGGAACGAGAAAACGAGTAGGGATATTGAGAATCATCCCAGGAAGTGGTGACTCATCCCAAAGTCGGTGCTACTAAAGTCCTGATCCTAGGCCAGAGAGGCCATCCCAGAAATTCTTAGCAATCTCTCACTGCACACACGTCTCGAACTTTCATGGCCAGTGTGTCCTGTAACGGATCTCCCTTTCTCTGTGCAGCTTGCCTTGATGTTCCAATGGACCAGAGGAGCTTCTACAGCACTGGTCTCAAACGCAATTCCTGGAGGGCCACAGCTCTGCACAGTTCAGCTCCAACCCTAATCAAACACACATGATCCAGCTAATCAAAGTCTTCAGGATCACTAGAAACGTTCAAGCAGGTGTGATTTGGAGATGGTTGGAGCGAAACTCCGCAGAGCTGCGTCCCTCCAGGAATTGAGTTTGAGACCTCTGTTCTACAGGCACCTGACCTCCTACCAGGCCACCATGTACGTACACCGTGGCAGGGTGTTTCAAAATACAACGAAAGGAGGAGAGCATCGAAAAAAGCTCCTCAGGGTCGCTTATGTCGTCAACATGAGTGTTTTTCTTTTACCCTGCAAAACTCTCCCCAAATATCTTTGCTGCTATTTCCTAGAAAATTGTGGCCTAATTGTTGGAGAGTCGGATGCAGTTTCGAGTTTCAGCACCAGGATGATTTGTAGGTGGGTGGAGTGAATGAACAGTTCTACCCTCAGTACCAAAGCATCAAACCCCCAGTTGACCTTCATATTCAAGAAGGTCAGGCGCAAAAATAACTGTCCATGCCCTTTCACTGCGCATCTTTAGTAAATCCTGACAGTACTATTTTAACGGCAAAAGACGGTTTGTGCTGGTAAATCTGTCCTTTTATGTTGCTTTCTCTTTGTTGTACACCATGTGAATCTCTGACAGCAAGAATTTGTTTGAGCAGCTCAGAAGAATCTATTTCAGTAATAAAGTGAAATGAATCCCCTTGTAGCCCACCTAGAGCCTTATTCACAAACTGATCCTGGAGCTTTGGCCTTGCTTTTGTCGCTACTTACTGGGGATTTGTTTCAAAAATGTGTAACCAAATCCCTGTGCACCCGACCCACCACAACATTTGTGAGCTGTCATTGGAGTTTCAATTCAACTTTGTCACTTAAAATTGTAACTTTGATTAAAATCAAGATTTGCTGGGGATTTGTTTCAAAAACAAACTGAAACGACAACTGAAACGTTCATGTTTTCCGTCACCATTTGACAGGGTTAAACGTAATGTGGAAAGTCCTACTGAAGTCTTCGGGGCAACTTCATTCTTTATTGAAAGTAATACTAGTACCTTATTTTATAAATAAGAATAGCATTTATCGTCACAGAACTACCTTAGAGCTTGTGGCAAATCAGTTTTGGAAATATGTTATGTTGCTGTTCACTTTCTCTGTGAAGAATTGTTTTGCTTCCAGAATCACTCTTCAGTTTTAGCCTAATAAATGTGCGTGGTATTAAATCTTACGGGTACAGTACTAGCAACACGGTTTAATTCCAAAATTTATAGAGTATGAACAGCTGGAGCATCAGTTCTAGTGCCTCATTTATTAAGTGTGCATACACAGATTTGATCTTAGAGTGTGCGTACGCTTATATCCATACCAGTGCTCATATTTGTAAAAACTGCCCTTGACGTGGAAAAGCGCTTAGCGTCACGTCAGGGTCCGAGCAGATGTACGTACTTTTTCTCGTCGGAGTACTGCAGGTTTTTGGAAATGTAAGCTGTTCTTGCAGCTCACTGTTCTAAATTAAAGAATTTGGATGATGACTGGTTATCTTTTATATGTTAATGACATTAATTAGGAGTCGTTAACAAGGGAGAGAGCTGAAACCATTCAGTTGCGCGATTCATGGATTTCACATCTGAAAGAGAAGCGTACGTGCGTTTTCTGTGCGTACGTTCGTTCTATGAATCACACGTATGCATATTTGAGAGATGATCGTAAGACAGAGGTCTCAAACTCAGTTCCTGGAGGGCCGCAGCTCTGCAGAGTTTAGCTCCAAATCACACCTGCTTGGAAGTTTCTAGTGATCCTGAAGACCTTGATTAGCTGGATCAGGTGTTTGATTAGGGTTGGAGCTGAACTGTGCAGAGCTGTAGTCCTCCAGGAATTGAGTTTGAGACCAGTGTCGTAAGATCAAATTTAGGATGGTTTCTATGCAACATTTTATAAATGAGGCCCCTAGTGTCTTCAAAATCAGTTCTAAGCCAGTTTAAAGTGCTGCTACTTATAAATCATTTAATGGCTTTAATCTACATAAATTGCACTTACTGTATGCTTATTGAAGATGAGCTTAACTGACTACTCGGACCATTAGGAGCACATTTAAATTATTTTTTAAATTATTTTAATTGCTTATGTACTTTTTTATTGCATTTATGTAAAACATTTAGAATTACAATTATATAGGACATGCACACTATAAATAAACTTAAGTTTCATATTGAATACGTTACCAGTTGGTTGGGTTTATGCTCATGAATTTGGATCAAAAACTGAATTAATGCAGCAGACTTTTACAACTGTTAAGCCCTGTTCACACCAAGCACTTTAAGGATAAAGATAACGATAAAGATATAGTTCTAAAAATCGTTCTCAGTATTAAAGAATAGCAGCGTCCACACCACAACTATAACGATAAAGGCACAGAGAAACGATATCGTTGGAATCACTTCCAGAACGATTTTTTCCAGCTGATGAACGATAAAAACACTGACAGCCAATCAGAATCCATCCTGCTATAACGAGCTTGAGAAATTAAAGCAGCAGACGCACGTAAGCTTAGAATAAACAGACGATATCGTTCGCTGGTGTGGACGCTAATATCGTTATCTTTAGCGTGCTTGGTGTGAACGGGCCTTTACACAGGTTGTGAAGTGACTTAATTTTGTAACAGTGAAGAAATTCTTTTTACCTTATTGGTCAGAACACAAAGGTGAAAAAAACCCATAAGATTATGCATTAAAAAAAAAAACTTTAATGATTAATGTTAAAAAGTTCACAGATTCTAAAGGTTTCCTTTAGGAGTCAAACTAACAACAAGGCACCTTATCCACCACAAATAACATTACTGTATTAAGTGCTTCATAGGAGTTGTCTTTTACAGGTATGGGACAGGCAACCACGGGTGTTTTTTTTTTTTTTTTTG
>JAFVLL020022100.1:0-38691 GCA_021397915.2 Tor tambroides
GGTGATCAGTCTCAGGTACGGGGTGCATGGGAAATGGAGTCCGAATGGAAGTTAATACTCAGGTGAGGGTTCCCTCTGGTGGTGATCGGAGGGAGACACAGAGGCTGAATTCGTGACACAAGTGGTATTTCAAGATGACTTAAAATAATTTAAAATAAGCCAAACTATTTTATTTCACACCTTTATTTCACAGCCATGTCAATTATTACATTTTTAAACACATAGTTTTTAGAATCAGTATACATTTTTATTTGTAGTTACAGTATATATCTATCTATCTATATTGATGTGTTACGAATGAGTGAGATCTCTGAAGAACATTTAGCTCTTAAACTTCGGAAATCATGAAATTTTAATTGTATTTATAATTATTTTATTTAGTTTCTTTCTTTTTTTTTTAAATTTACATAAAGTAGAAAATACTAATAAAGTAAAATAAGGTTCGAAACAAAAAGAGCCTCAGACTGGAACTGATGATTTTATCCAATGATTTTAGCCAGTCATTTTTTTTTTTTTTCACAAACGAACCCATCTGATGCATATTGCACACAAAAAGTGGCAAGATTCTTGTGTAGAAATTACAATTGGCTCTATATAAAAATGTCCTAATCTAGACTGCTAGGTAAACCAGTCTATACTGTATGTGTTGAAATGGTGTTGGTTTTGGTGAGATGGATGCTGAATACCAGGTAAGTCAGTAACTGAGACACACACAAATATTGTCAGACACGCACAAATAGTGATCATATTCTCAATTTATTATGTAGAACAGCTAGCATCACCGTGAGCCTTGATCATTCAGTTTATACACCTCCACCAGCTGTGTTTTGCCTTTCCGGACGTTAAGTATCGCAGCCCTCTATTGCTGCGTCAAACCTTCACAACAAGCTTTTTTTTTAAATGCTCACAGTTTAACATCTTCTATTGTACAATTTAATGCAAGGTTGATCTGTATACTGTAGAGGGATGTTTTGAGTGTATGTGAAGAGGTGTGTGTGTGTGTGTGTGTGTTCTGAAAATGAGGCACTCACACAAATGAAGGTCATTAACAGCTACTGAAGTAGTATCAGAGTCTTAGCTGGTGCAGAAAACGGCTTGTGATATTACTAATTAAACTCAGTGATGCGGCGGAGGCTCCTCCGTGCTGTAAACACAACCTCGCTCGCTCTCTCTCTCTCTTTCGTCATCGGCGAGATGTGATTGATCCTAATATCTTTGAAATATACACTCGCTTTCATCTCGTCAGTGCCGAGGGACGTCGAAGCGAAAGCGAAGCAGGAAAGGAACAATTCCAACACATAAAATAAGATCTTGTTGCTGTATTCATTGCTATAATTAAATTTCGCCACCAGCTTCCTTTGATAGATTGAAGCGTTCACCTCGTTGAGCACTCTATGCGCTGTGAGAGAAACGTTTCTGATGTCAGCCGTTCGGGTGGCCCTCATGTGTGAAAAGGGGGAGGGCGTAAAAAAATGACTTTGTTGATATCAATTACCAGGTGACTGTTGATCAATGATAGACGCGCCATAATGATTTGTTGTCAGATCTTTTGAGGAATGAGCAAGGCTGTCTTTTTTCCCCTTAAAAGAGAAGCTTGTTTGGGGTGAGCTGTTTTTAAGAAGTGAAGAGGCTGATTGTGTTCTCTTTGCTGTGCAATTTTCCACTGATAGGCCCTGCCAACACGCCCTGTTAACACAAAAGCCCCGGCTGACACTGTGACAATTACCATTACCCCAAACACGTCGCAAGTGACTTTCTTTTTTTTCTTTTCTTTTTTTTTATTAGACACCGAGATGAGAAACCAAAGAACTGAAAAGAAAAGGGAAATATTCTGCTTTGCGCTCTTTCTTAATGAAGCGTTTAGCTTTTGCCTAATGGAAACAAATGTCAGCCTTTTAGTGGGAAACATCTCATGCACGGGAATGAGGAGTAAAAGCAGAAATTCTACATTTAGTAGATAATGAACCAAACAGGCTCCCAGACAGGTGCCAAGGGAGGCACCTGTTCTGCCGCAAGGGTTGTTGACAGCAAATAGCGTGTACTAGAACATCAGTACGGAGGCTTGCCGTAAGAACTATCGCTGCCGAGCAATTAAAAAAGAACTAACAGATGTTCTTCGTTGCCTTCAAGGCTCAAACTTTTTTATGATGCAGCTACGTAATAGGTAGTGCGAAGTAGTGCGTTGAGTCTCATACAGAGATGCAACCTGCTAGTCATTCTTCGTAATCATACATCCTGAATGTGATGGGTGCTGAAACAAGTTTTGATCTTTAGTATGCAAGAATCTCAGTATGCAACAAAGTATGCTCATTTTGCACCTTATTCTGGCATGTAAAACAACCTAAAAGAAAGTTGGTTTTATGATTCTAATATTTCAAAGTAGTTAGTTTGAAAGTAGTATTAAATGACATTTTAAGTTGTATTTAATTGGATTTATCTCGACAGGTTAAATACGGGAATAGCTCATGCTAAATTTTAGGTTTTGTTAGCTAATTGCGACAATAATTTCTTACAGTGAATATGAAATTGTGGACAAATAACGTTTCAGTCTTTAAGTCAGTCTATGTATAGTCAGGAATGGGATTTCTCAGTGATTCTTTCTGTTTGTTACATCATTACGCCAGTAGGTGGCGACAAGTTAATGATTCATTCACTCAGCCGATTCATTCACAACACTGATTTACTTATTCAAAGAACTGTCAGTATAAGTGAGTCACTGAATCAATTATTCAGCTGATTCATTCAAAATATGCTGATTCATACAGAACATAGCAAGTCATGAGCAAGTCACTGAATCATTCACTCAAAAACAAGGAATCATTCAGCTGGAGATTCAGAAACGAAACATCAGCAGTTCTGCTGTGTCTTCATTTGGAGCTATTTCATTGGCAGAGCGCAAGTTATGCAGTATTAACTTTTTGTTTATTCAACTTTTGTATAAAATCAGCTTAGCATGGTTGTGCTTCCTACTTAATTATTACTGCAATAACTTTTCAGAATGACACACGTTGTTGATAGTTTTAACTAGTGATTGGTCATTCATAAACAATTAATTGCATCTGTCATGTGTTAAATGAACAAAAAGGTGAACTAATCATTTGATGTTTCTTGTAAATTATATTTGGTTAAGTTAAAATGATTTTCTAATTCAGGAAATGATCAAAGACTGTGGATGACGACATGTTTGAGGAAAATACAACATTTTAATTCTGGTGAAATTAATGAAATTAAATACATAAAGAATAGTTCATTTAACTTATTAATTTCAAAGATCAAATAAGTAAAATTATCCAATCTTCCCATCTACCAATGATTCTGAATCTGTAACACAAGAAAGCAGTTTTTGACACTCGTTAGCTGTTTTAAATATGTTACATTGCTATAAAATTGTAAACTCTTTGATTACAATTATCAGAAATTACCTTTAACACTGTTCTGTTTTTTTCATCATTCATATAAGGAGTAATGCTTCACTATCTGTCCAATTTGACAACATTTTTTAGAACAAGCAATTGTGCTGCACACATCCTAAAAAGGGTAACATTTTGATCGCCATCTATTGGGTGGCTGCAGTATAGGTCAGAAACCCCACCATGTACTGTACATGAATGGGACGTGAGCCAAGCTATATAATCAAATTACACTTCTAATAAATTATCATATGTTCAAGTTTGCTTTTAATTAGTTATTTAAAAACGGGGTGTGGTATCATGATTGTGTGCTTATAACTGGGTCTGTGGCAGTTTTGGTAGGAATTTGCTCCAGCTCACGATCACTACTGCTCAGACTCAGGCTCCAAATGAATCACTACTGCGCAGACTCAGGCTGAAAATGAATCGCTACTGCGCAGACTCAGGCTCCAAATGAATCGCTACTTCGCAGACTCAGGCTCCAAATGAATCGCTACTGCGCAGACTCAGGCTGAAAATGAATCGCTACTGCGCAGACTCAGGCTCTAAATGAATCGCTACTGCGCAGACTCAGGCTCCAGATGGATCGCTACTGCGCAGACTCAGGCTCCAGATGAATCGCTACTGCGCAGACTCAGGCTCCAGATGAATCGCTACTGCGCAGAGTCAGGTTTCAGATGAATCAGTACTGCGGAGACTCAAGCTCTAAATGAATCAGTACTGCGGAGACTCAGGCTCCAAATGAATCGTTACTGCACAGACTCGAGCTCTAAATGAATGACTACTGCACAGACAGAGGCTCTAAATGAATCACTACTGTGCACACCCAAGCTCCAGGTGAATCGCTACTGTGCAGACTCTGACTCTAAATGAATCATCACTGTGCAGACTTGGGTTCTAAATGAATCACAGCTGCACAGACTCAGGTTCTAAATGAATCACTGCTGCACAGACTTGGGCTCCGAATGAATCACTACTGCTTAGACTCTGGATCCGAATAACATTATTGCAAGATGACAGCGGCCATACTGGGATGTTTTGGGTTCACTTTTCTATAGTGGAAAGAAGTGAATATGCTTCGTCCATCTTTTTTTTTTACAGTTTATGACTCCAAGTCACAGGTGTTACAGGTGTTAATCTTTTTACAGGATGTCGCTGTACAGATTTTTTACTACTGCACTTTAACTGGGGCTGAATATATAAAATAATAGTTCTAGTGAATTGGACTACATCTGATTTTACATGCTTTAAGTGCCCTGATTCAAATACTAAAGGCTGTGTTAGTTACTCATATTTTCCCACTCCTCCACAGTCATTTGCTTTTACTCAAGAAACACCCACGGCCATTTTATAATCATCATCCGTCTACAGACTGAATTCAGCCTCACAGTGACTGTCATGGTTGAAGAATACTGATATTCAGACATTGAATACTAATCCTCTGATTCTGTCAGCAATTCAAGGCCAAGCTTTTGGGGTTCTCTGATTATGAGCTTTATTTGGATGATCTGGCAAAATCACCCCAAATTGTCCTTGTTATCCCCTCTTCTTCGCCCTCCCACCGCAAATGATGGCTAATTCTAATTGAAGTTTTTTGTTTTTTTGTTTTTTTTCTCCTCTATCTTTTTTCTCCTTTTAAATAGGGCCATCCTCCATGATTGACTCAATCCATTTCCTCATCTCTGTCCCTCTCTTTCAGCATGGTGTTTGTAATTAACACTCACAGCCTTTTCTCCTCCTTTTAGCCATTCTGTCAGCTTCACTTAGTTCACTTGCTGTCCCTCCCTCCCTCCCTCCCTAACTCTGTTTCTCTCTTTCATACTGAGGATACTTCTTGATCTGCCTTTGAGGCTCAGGCACAGTCGGTCTGTGGGTGAAAGGCCCTGTGGTTCTTCTCACCAGCCCTTAGTCCACTGACACATCATAGTGACAAAAAACTTTATGACTGTAAGTCAGAGTTCTTTACTTCTCTCGGCTTTCAGGGGAAGTTTGTTTGCCCAGCAACTGTTTGTTGTGGTGTGTCTCATGATGTGATGCAAAATAGAATTGATAATTGGGCCACAAGCAGATTAAAAAATAGTTATCACTATGCCACTTGAAAGCCTTAAGGCCAAACATTAAGAGAGTCATCTACTCCCACCTAACTGTGCTTGAAAACAACACTTGTACCAACCTAAAGTCCAAGATTATCTGGTTTTAGCAATGCTGGTTTGTTACTGGCTTTGCTTGTTCTGGCAGCTTGGCCCGATAGCCATGATTTGTGAGCAGCCTAAAGCAGGACCAAACTGACCAAAGCATGCTGTAGCATATTTTTTAAAAGAGTATTTCTGTCATTACAACTCTCTGAAAGTTTAGCATGGCAATATACCTGGCCAGGGGCGTAGCAGCCATTTTAAAAGTGGGGGGTGGGGTGGGGGGGTTGGGGGGCACCACCTTTCAGGTGATGTGACTCTCTATCAAATTATTCTAAATAGAATACCAATTGGAGTTTTACTAAAATATGATAAAGTATGATAAGATAAGTTTTCGACGCAAAACAAATTTGCTATATTGGGAAAGAATAATTCTACTCTGGACGCGAGCAGCACGACGTGACAAAAGACAGCAGAACCCAATAATCAGTTATGTCTCATTTAGCAGAAGCTTTTATCCAAAGCGACAAGTAGGAGAGCATTTGTGACCCTGGACCACAAAACCAGTCATAAGGGTCAATTTTTTGAAATTGAGTTTTATATATCATCTGAAAGCTGAATAAATAAGCTTTCCATTGATGTATGGTTTGTCGAGACAACTATTTGAAAATCTGCAATCTGAGGGTGCAAAAAAATCTAAATATTGAGAAAATCGCCTTTAAAATTGTCCAAATTAAGTTCTTGGCAATGCATATTACTAATCAAAAATTAAGTTTTGATATATTTACAGTAGGAAATTTACAAATTATCTTCATGGAACATGATCTTTACTTAATATCCTAATGATTTTTGGCATAAAAGAAAAATCAATAATTTTGACCCATACAATGTATTTTTGTCTATTGCTACAAATATACCTGTGATACTTAAGACTGGTTTTGTGGTCCAGGGTCACATTTAACGCACACTGGATCGGGCACGACGTGACGAGGTTCTTAACAGGTTCTATTGTCTTTTGTCGCGTCGCATTGCTCACATCCAGTGTAGACACGACGTTACAGTATGTTAAATCATAACATGGAAATTTGATCACGTGATTTGTGTCATCACGAAATAACACATACTTACAGTGTGTGTTTGAAATAAGGACGTAATCTTCCTCTGCTTTTTCTGGGGTACATTTTACCCCAGACCGGCACAGAGCAAAGAAGTGAACGAATGAAAGAAATCGCGAAAGCAATTGAGATTTGAAGCTCGTGGCAGACGCGCCCAAGAGATGATTCGCCTTGTGATTGGCTGAATGTTAGTTCATTCAGAGAACACGGGCAGAAATATTGGCGATGGGTCAAAAAAAGTGCGGGGGACAGAATCACCTGTTTATAAAAGTGCGGGGGACATGTCCCCCCCATCCCCCGTGGTTGCTACACCCCTGTACCTGGCAATGGTAATGTGTTTGGTCTTGGCGGAATAGATCTGCTACACTGCTGCTGCTGTGGCAGAGCAAGTACCGAGACTTGCTACTGCCAGTACATCCACAGACATGCTGCTGTGAGCATGTAGGAAATACTGCTGCTGCACATATACATGAACTTATCCTACTATACATGAAATACCCCATAGCAGATCTATACAGGTGGAGCTGGGGAAGGTGAAGGTTTATGAAGCACAATGCAACTGCTAGAGCAAGCACTAGCCAAGTATTTGAATTTTGAGCAGCTAACTCATTGGCTGCTGATGCAACTAAAATCAATCAGATGCGCCATGTGAATAATGATGTGGCTATATCAGACTGAGTTAGAACTTTTATCAACCTGCGCCATCTAGTTTCATGACAGAACTTTGCATTTAGTATAGAAATAGTGGAACTTGAGTGTGAACTGAAGGTAATGTTTTCAGATGCTTAATTGTATGTTAACTGAAATGAAATTAAAGTGTATTATAGTTTAAATTTATATTAAGTGCAATTATTTGAAATTTTTAAGTATATCTTCATATGTAGTTTCATTCTTTTGTGTTTGAAATATGGTTAAATGCATGTATGGTGAACTACAATATACTTTAATGGAATTTCTATTGAACATTGTGTGTCATGTATTTAAATGTTTGTAATTATAGATTTGTAATGAAGTTCCAATTTAGTACAAAAATATTAAACATATTAACTACAATATAGTTAAAATTATAATTAAGTACTTAAGTATTTTAGTCAACATTTTAGTAACTGTCCTTCTTTAAAGCTTGATAAAATATTGTTAGAATATAATGGTTTAAAAAGTACGTGTGTTAAGAAACAGTCATGAAAGTGTCTCTCTTTAAGTGCACTTAAGTGGCCTTTTATTTTATTAATATTACACTAACTGCAGGTACAATTGTACACTAGATCCTGTGCTAGCTGAGCAAGTACCATTGAGATTGATGGGAGTGGTAACCAGATATTTCCAGATGTTTCCAGATATTTTAGGTCTTATTTTACTCAAGCATGGCATCCATGAAGATCATACTGCAGTTTTATAGTGTTGCAATCAATGTCGAAGTTGGCCTTGAAGAACGAGCGGTAGATGCAATAGTATCTGTTGTATTTGTGAAGGTTGTCATTGTCATGTGTATTTGTGTTACTCCACACATCTGCATGTGTTTGTGCATGTGTTTCTCGTGACACGTTGAGGTTAGTATGCTGACTATGAAGGAGAGTGTGAAATGAGAGAAGGGAAGGCCCCCCCCACCCCACACACATTCCTGCCTAAAACAGACGTCTGGGAATAATGACCTCAAACTTGCCCCAGAGGCGCGAGCTGATGATGTCACCAGGAGGACAGAATTAGAATTAGGTTAACTGCAAGTGGTTAACCCTCATTGTTCCAGTAGGAAAGGCACGGTGCCTGTGGTAATCTGCTGAACGAGGTGAACAAGTCCCAAAATGCATTCTCGACACCGTAACCAGGAGAAAATCTGCTAGACCTCTACAGATTTAAGCACTGCTAAAAAGTTTCTCCTCTTCCAATTTAATGTGCAGAGACATGTGTAAGTAAGCCATTTGTAGCTAGAGGTGGGTTGTATGACCAGAATCTTATATCATTATGAGTAGGTTTAATTCACAATAACATTTGACAATTATATTGTTTTTGCTGGAAAATCAGCCACCTAAAAGATTTTATATATTACATAACCAAGTGGACGTAATTGCATTGAATGTGCAATTGTAGTGAACTTCAAATCTTTAAAGTATACTAAAAATACAGTACTTGCTGATTATATAATATTAATGAAATAAAAATGCCACTTAAGTGACTGAAAGAGAGACCCTTTGTTGACTGTTTCTTAACACACTTAAGTACACTTTTTAAAAGTGCACTTTAAATGTTTCAATCATCTTTTGTCATGATTTAACAAACTGCACTTATTTTCATGCATTGACCAATATACATTGTAAAATATTATTGCAGTATGTTTTACAAGAAAATACTTCAGAATTATTTCTACTTGAGAATTTCACATTTAGTTCAAGGTACTGTATTACTTACAATTTCTTTGTTTTAAAATTTAAAATTGTTTTAAAGTAAATCCTACACCAGTTTATATATTGAAGTATACTGTAAAGTACTTGATTAAAATTTTAACTATATAATTTTTTTTGATGTTACATTTTACAAGTTAACATATTAACATAGTAAGTAGACAATTACAAGTAGATTTACATAAATGACATACAGTACAGTTTTCAACAGAAATGACAATAAATTATATTTTGGTGTGCCATAAATGCTTATCAGTACATTCAATTTGCGCTAATAAGTATGATAAGTATATATTTTTAAAGTCTTTTTTCACAGCAGGTCACACATTTCTAGCATCACACAACATATGATCATACTGTACAGCCCTGCCATCTGCCTCAAATAGGCAATATGAAAATCATTTCATTAACACTAATTTGTGTAGATATGTCAAATCGCTGTAGTCTCCATGCTAACTTCAGAATCACAAAACACTGTTTAGGAGAAAAGCTTCCCTAATCGTCTTCATGGCTTCTCAGTCGCTCTCCGTTGTTTCCCTGCTTAAACTGGATCTCATACAAGCAACTCTCTCTCCGTTCCAGAAAAGAGAAAAACAGTGAAAATAACTGAATTTGGCAACTGCCTTTCCTTCGCCTGAGTCCACAGATGCTGGTACTGGCCGGCTATTGCAGAGACGTGAGAAGGATGGAGGAAAAAAGCAGAGAGCTGGGCAGAAAGAGGAGGGTTTCTGTTTATCAGAGGTGGCAGGCCTGGCATCGGGCCGTTGGCGAGCTGCTCAGTCTCTGCCTGTCCATGGCTTAAAGGATGTAAATGATGGGGGCATGGTGGGTGCCTGGTCCAGTGCGGAGGGTCCCTGGCTGTGGAGCTCAGGCAACCGCGGATGGCGGAGAACCAGGAGAGGTAGAGCTGAAGACACTGGGATCAGGCAAGAACCATGTGCTTAGAGAGAGAGAGCTTTGTAGTGAGGCCAGGAAGCTTGCAGACGCAAGGAAGCACACTGTAGGGATAGAAGACAAACGCACACCTGCTCAAACACAATATGAAATGTTTTACATCCCTGAAGTATTACAGACTGCTTGAACCCAAATGCGTGTATATAGTGGTATATCTGCACAAACAGGCAAAAGCATAATATACCATATTCGCAAGTGTAATAAACAAACTCTTAAAAATAAAGGTTCCAAAAGTGTTTTTTGCAGTGATGCCACAGAAACAACTAAGTGAGTTCCACAAAGAACCTTTCTGGGAAGACATTTTATTAAACTAAAGAAACTTTTTCCAGTTTAAAGAAACTTTTGTGCAATGGAAAGATTCCATGTTAAAGGTTCTTCATGGGACTATCAATGCCAATAAAGAACCTTTGTTTTTCTTTTACTATTTTGTGTAATGGAAAGGTTCTTTTGATATTAAAGGGATAGTTTAACCAAAAATAAAAATTTGCTGTTAATTTCTCACCCTCAGGCCATACAAGATGCAAGAATTTTTTCTTCAGTAGAGCAGTTAAGAAGATTTTTAGCTGAAACCGTGGTCCTTGGTGATTCATAAAATGCAAGTCAAGTCACTTTGAGAGTAAAAAAAAAAAATAATTGGGCAACACAAAATTGATACCTATAGCTCCTGATGATTTATTGAGGTCTTATGAAGCAAAATGATCAATCTGTGCAAGAAACTGTACAATTATACAACAAACATTATTTACAGTGCCAGAGCCTCAAACAAATGGGGAAGTTTGATTCTTTTCTGTGAACTGGTTCTTTTGGACAGTTTGTTTCAATGACCTTGTTCAAATAACTGATTCACCAATTCTTTTACATATTCATGCAATGATGTAATGTACACAATTACATTGTTAAAGCACCCATTAATGATGTGAAACACTGATGTTATACATGTCTAAAGCATATAAATTGAATAAACTAGTCTTAATCAACTCGTCTTTTTACATAAACCATTAGAAACCATAAAAAACTTTCATTTTGCCCCTTCGGTTCAAGTGCTTTGGTCCAATTCAGAACTGTTTCTTCAGTTCAGGGACTGTTGGAGGAAATGGACAGCTGGCAAAAATTTCTATCATAGGATCATATACACCAATATTTTGGCTTATTTCAAGTTAGAGTGAATGTCAGGCGTCCGAAAGTGAGTTTTAATTGAGTAACTTCTAGATCTGTGCTGCTCGAGACGCAAACTGTTTCAGACGGTTCGGTCTCATTTGGTGACTAGTTCAATAAAAAGAACCGGTTCAAAACAATGATTTGTTTGCAAACCGGACATCGTGCATTATAGGTATAGTTTTGTAAATAATGTTCAGTTTCTTGTACAGGCCAATTGTTTTGCTTCATAAGACCTCAATATATTGTCAAAAGCCATGGGTATATTCATTTTTGCATTGCCAGATATACTTTTATTGATTATCAGAGTGACCATAGCCATTGCCTTGCATTTTATGAATCACCAAGGACATCAAAACTGCATCGGATACAATCATTCTCACACTAGCACTTCACAACATTATTTTAAGTGGTGCTCTTAGGAACAGCGCACCTTAAAAACACACACACACTATTTTCTCTGTCCCAAAACGGTGTCCAGTTTTCCTGTCACGGTTAAAACAGTGGTTCCCAGGCCGTGTGCAGTTTGTTTTTCCTTTCATTTTCTTTTACTTTTTTTTGCTGGCAAGTGGGAAAGTGACATTTTTGAGACGACGTCCCATGAGTTCCCCCATGGCGGCGCTAGGGCTTGACAGCCGTTCGTTTGAGGCGGTGTCAGGCTGAAATTATACTGTCTGTGAAACCTAGTAACGAGCCAGGAATATGGCCCTGGAGCCACGGGCAGCCAGAGAGAGAGAGAGAGAGAGAGAGAGAGGACTGAAGACCGCAGAAGAAAAAATAGGTTGATGTTTATTACGCCAATATGACACGAAATTTGTCATTTTTCGATAATGTGGTTTAGCATTAGGAAAAGGTAAATACAATGACCATAGATACAAAGAGATGTTGTAAACACAGTGCTGCATGAATGGCATATTTTTGTGTGCCAAAATTTGGAAACAAGCATTTTAGGATTTCTAGTTACATCATCCTGAAGTCAATGGGTTTTTTCAACATTTTTTTTTTTGGTTAAATGCCTGAAATATGAAATGTCTGTGGTGAACACAAGCTCAAGGTACTTTTACTTTATTCTATGACATAAAATACATCAGTAATACCCTCTTGTGATTTTTTTTTTTTTTTTTTTTAAAGCTTTTGCTTGACTTGAAAAAGTCTGTTGCTAACAAGTACCTAAATGGGATAAAAGAGGTTGTTGGTGACATTAAACGTCATCATTTCGAACAGGTAAACTCAACTTATTTTATGCAATGATCCAAAAGCCAATGGGTATTTGTTAAAGGAACCAGTGATGCTAACTTCCTACAAAAATTTGCCATCATTTTTACCTCTCTATTGTACACACTTTAGTTTTTGCAGTATTAGCCCCATTTACAATCTATCTCAGGTGATCCAATTACAGCTTACACCTGATACATACATCTCAAATACTGTATGTCTTCTCTGACCACTTGCAATTGGATTAAAACCTTATTTAGTGCAGTTTATTCCTTTAGATTTCCCCCTCTAGATGAATCAAGGTAGTGTTGTTTTTCTTTTGTTGTTTTTTTTTTGTTAACAATTGTTTATTGAGTTTTATTTTGTGGAGCAGTAGTACAAATCAAAAAGCAGCTGTACAAATTTAAAACCCACCCCAACCCATCCCACCCCTTGGTAAACATAAAAAAATAAATAAATCAGGGTAGTGTTTATACTATAAATGCAATCTGGTCACATGAGTTTCTGACCTCTGAATGTGGTTTGCGTGATCCAATCACAAAATGATTTGAACTCGCTTACAATGCACTTAGTGCTAGCAACATGTGATCGGATCGTCCAAGAAGTTAAAACAAGTGATAAATACGATCATGCCAATGATTTGATTTTTTGGGGAAAATATATTTCTAACAATATTAAATATGTTTTGAAAAAAATATATACATATTAATTATATATATATATATATATATATATATTCAACCAAATTTGGACATTTTATTCTCCAAAAACATATTTAAAACCTTAAAAGTAGACGTTTTACTTACATTTAATGTGCTTTCTATGGACATAAAATCATTTTTGTAAATTTCTTTTGATGCGGACATCTTTACGCCTTTGACCCATATACAAGTTTTCCTGACATATTTTGATAATTGAATGGATCGTTTTTCACGTGTTGACTCACATGACGAGAGAATGTTTAGAAGTTGTGAAGATTATGAAAATTTTACTGAGAATCATCTTGACCAGCATGCCATGTGCATTTAGTTATTGTGCAAATTGTAAGCAATTACTCTTTTGCACACATTCCAAAATGTGCACTTCACTTAAAAGAACAAGAAGTTCAGTTCTGATGTGAAAAAGAAACTAATTGTTCAGAGATTTGATTTTATTATTTTGAGGAAAAAGGAAAATTGAGCCAAAGATATTGTAAATATATATATTTGCAGTTTCCTGCAGATCTCTTCAGATCATTAGCAACTGTAATATTTTATGCATTCCACATCTCTTCCATTGAAAATTAACTGGTAACTCAGTTCATTTTCAACAGATATTATATATAACGGCCTTGACAATGTACATCTCCAAAATGAACAAACTATAATTTTGGTAGATAGAGAAAAGACCTTGGTAGATAGAGAAAAGTCTGTTTTAGCAGTCTTTTAGTTTAATGCATTATACTTGATTACTATGCAGGTTAAAACAAAACTTGCTTTGCATCCATGAGGTCAGGACTTCTCCTTCATTGAGCATTATCAGAACTCTCACGTGACACAAGCGGCACACTTAACTGATTGGCTGAGTGTCAGCCAGGTCAAAGGTCAGACAGGATCTCCTGTGTTCCCCAGGGTGCTGTTGCGATGCATGACACACCAAGTGTGACAGCTCGATTTAAATAAGCGTACATTACCGTGGTGACAGTGCTGAGAGAGTGCTTGCCTGTTCTCAACACGGTGACTGTTCACTGATGTGCCTGCGGGTTCCAGTGAATCAGTGGTACTTGAATACAGCACAAATTTTAGTTGACTTTTTAACACCCAGATGTGGCTTTTTGAGGAAAGGTGTACCGATATTATTCTAAGAATTCAGATGTTCAGTTTTCATCTGGTGAACAATTAAATGGAGAGAGACAATCCTGTAGCCTTATAAAGACAAACCCAGGTGCCATCTAAAGAGACTTCTTGGCTCCTTTGAATTAGCAGCTCTTTTGGCCACTAAGCAACTTCTCTCAAAACCCTAGCAACTACCTGGAACACCATAGCAACCATGGAAAGTGTGCCATTCTGAACTGACTTGAGAATGCCTTTTAAATTCAATTTGTTTAATTTCATTTGAATTTGTTCAATTCATTTGAAAGTTTTACCTGATGGATGGATAGATAGATGTGTTTGAAATGACATTTACACAAAATTTTAATATGATTTCATCATATTAAAATAAATAAATAAATACGCTGTGGAAGCCCCACTTTTAAATAATAAATAAATAATACCAGTGTGGGAAAACAATTAATTTCCCAGAATGCATTTCAGCCTTTTAATTTCTTTGAATTGCAATTCAGTAAATTCAGCTTCCTGTCATTCCAGTTCATTTCCCTGTTGGGTGTGGCCAATTCATTTTGATTTTACACTCACGAATTTAAATCCTGAATTTTGTCCGTCCTTCCCTCCCCTTCCCTTACAAAAGAAGTCATTTATGAAATTACATATAAAGATGTACTTCAGTCAAAAATAAACAAAGAATACACTCTAACTGCATTTAATATCAGTTTAAACTATACTGCATTTTCATTTATTTGCAATTAATATGCATTTAAATGTCTGAAAACATAACATTCAGTTCACCCTTAAGTATATTCTTTTAAACTATATTATTTCCGTAACGTGTGAGTTTCACACATTCAAGCGCCACTCAAATGTTCTTCAGAAAATGTAAAATTCCAGTCTAGTATCACTCATGTCACGTTATGAGTCCATCTCGATACGTCTTATTCCTCTCACACCGCACTGGGATCATTGTGTGGCTTTCTGTGAAGTCTTACACTCAGCCTTGGTTGCACCTCTCATTTCACCCAGTGACCTCAGCGCTGATGGCCTGTCACTTAAAACAGCCAGTGGCCATGGGGAATGGCCTGGAACGAATGACAGCCCGCCACGCATACACACACACACACGCACACACACGCACACACACACACACACACACACACACACACACACACACACAGACAGACAGACAGAGCGTTTTAACTGGAGGTGACACGTTTGCGTTCAGGCTTTTTAAGTTCTCCAGACACGGACACACGAAAGCCCGGTTCAATCAGGAACAATCTCATGACGCTGCCCTTTCCACAACATCAACACATAAGTGCACACTCACACTTGTCTCCTGTCTATAAAAAAACATGTGTTCTTTGAGTCCATGGCAACACACCTCGTGACACCCTGCCCTGCCCCAGTCGTGACCTGTGGGATTGTATGACAACCACAGAGTAAGCTAGCCGAGATTACAGAGAAAGCTGGCCTCTCCTGTTGCAGCCAGTTCCTCCTTCGAGGGGCCCTGGGATCGAGGTGACGCACAACCCCACTCGGGGTTCATCTGCATTGGATTGGCAGTAACGCTGAGCCATTCGACGCTGCCTGCTTCCACCTTTCCATCGCTGGGTGACTCAGGCATCTCAGATGGCGTGTTAATGTCTTCGAGTTTCAGAGTAACGTGTTAAAAGGTTATTTGGCTTTTCTTTGACTGGCATAACCATTATAGCACAAGCCAATAGCCGTTTCCATCCAAGGTTGCTGTCTATTAGCTTGAAGATCATCTAAATGCAAGTGTGGACAAAATTCACAGCATTTTTAATATTTTGGGTAAACTTTCTCCAATCAAATATTTTCAAGAATTACAATATAATAAGACAATTAGAAATACCACCTGCATTCTGAATTGTATTGAATGTGCACTTCTTGTGTGATTTAAATATTTAAAATAATCCCAAAAACGTGTACGTGCAGATAGAGGCTTTCATGACTGTTTCTTAGCACACTTAAGTACACTTTTAAAAAGTGCTCTTCGTTATAATGTTAAATTAAAAGTACATTTTAAATCATTGATTTAATAATATTTTAGCACGCTTTAAAGAAGTACACTTTATTGTACTTTACACTTTATCTATGTATACTAAGTATACTAAAGAATTCAGATCAAAAATTGGATCCCATTGTTCCAGAGAAAAGTATGGTGCAAAGTATCAGTAATAACATTGCACAACGAGTCCGAAATTTTTGCACGTTAAAAAAATAAATATGACCTCACGTTGTGTCAATTACGCTTACACACTGCCTCCAAAATTTTCGTCCATCATAAAAAAATTTGGATCAGGTCAGATTTTCTGCATTTTTCGCATCCGTAGCAAGCATTTTGAGAGCTGTTTTGACAATTCAGAGCCACCATACAAGCAAACACCAAAATCCAGAATTGCATCTGACAAGTTCATCCACTTCTTCTCGCAACACAAAGCACTGTAAAGGTCCTTGCACACTGACTTCAGAGAAATTGGTGGTCTTCTTTTCAATATGTGGCTCCGGTATCATTAGCAAAGCATCAAACTGAGCCACTGACTTCTTCATGTAAACTTTGAATTGCCCATTATAATCCCACAGCTCCTTAATAAGGAGGTGGAACTCTCCTTCCTCTCTATGCCATCTCAGGATTGGATGGACCCAATATTTTGTCTTTCTTTTTCTCTTTTTAAGATGAGAGAGGACAACAAAATCATCCTCACTTCTTGAAGCCTCCATTTTGTATTGTTTTGCGAATTTTTTCACAATGGATTAATTAAAATGCATCGGAGTCAATGTGCAAGGTTTCTGTGCATGTCAAATTTTTAGAATGACGAATATGAAAAACGCATACAAAAATTTCGGACTCAGTGTGCAAGGACCTTTAGGGTAATAAAAAGTTGCTACAACTGCGGAGGCCTGTGATGGATTTCCTACATAATAAAGTATGAATAAAACATGAAACACAATAACAAATGCTGTCATGTTATCTTGTATTCAGAGGTGGATGCATGATGTTTGGGAACGCAGTCATTCAAGAAAGTTCTGGGAGGTTATTATACCAAATCATTTTGGTATTTCAGATTAAAACAGTATTTGATATGGCATGCATTGTGATTGGTCTGCTTTTTAGATCAGTTATCCAATCATATCTGTTGAGGTCACATTGGTTTTTAGTGTGCATCCTGAAATTTATTCCGTAAATGTGTTCCTGTCACAGTTTTCTTACCAGATCTTAAAAAAAAGCACACTTTAAGATTTTATGTGAATCTTTAATCCTGATCTGTCCAAACCAATTTTGCGATACCTCAAAATTCACATAAAAATAATGGATGGAAACATAGCAAATCATGCATTCTTAAACACATGGCTTTTGAAGTGCATGGCCACTTTCTTCCTTTTATTAATAGACGTCCGGCTGCGTGTGTGTGTTTGTACCTGTAATCTGAGACGTCATTGGTCCTCTCTCCCATCCCCCCCAAACACAACCAGCTGGACCGTTTTGTTCAGTTACCCACTCACTCACTGTTCAGATTACGTTTCAATCCCATGATCCCATGACTATACGCCTGCCATGTCCGCATGATTGTTGCCAATGAGAGTCCTAGGTCATATATGCACCAAAGGAACGTCACATGCTTTCCTTCCACCTTGATTTCCAAGGCAAGGGTAGCCTCCAGCTTTCTCAACTTTCACATGAGCTTCTCTCTCTCTCTCTCTTGTTGCTAGCTGAGACCATGAATGGGCTGGAAAAAACGGCCCTGGTGACTCTGGCGCCACAGGCTAGAGAGACCGTGTGAAGCGGAGAGGTGGGGCAGGGAAACTTTTGGGGATGATAATATTCCATCAGGCGCTTTTCCCCACATCATATTCCTGCCAGCTAGATCATGTGACTTACATAATGTAGTGCATCTGTGTCCTAATTCCTACGTTAAACAGTATTATTATTACAAATATTCCCAGTATATGAATACATTAGTAATACCGCTTAAATGTGCACTTGTGTACTAAAAATCTTAAAATTAAGGAAAAAAGACCACTTAAGTGCACTTTTAAGTACCCTTCAACACACTTAAGTAACACACTTAACTTTTAAAACAGTGCTTTTTGTAATAATGCCAAATTAAGTTTTGCTTTAAAGTACATTTTAAGTCATTGTTTTAATAATCTTTTATTGTGTTTTAAAGAAGCATATTTATTTTGATGTGTTGACGAACATGCTGAGGAATTAAACACGTGTGAAAATTAGAATTATGCATAAAACATTTACATTAAATCTAATTATTATTTTTACAAATATTCTAAGTGCATGACTACATTTAGTGATACATTAAGTGATTCACTTCTACCCTTGTGAAAAAGAAGTGCACTTAATTACTTTGAATGTACTTAAAATCTTAAAAGAATAATCCTAAAATTGTTTTTGGGGATAATATAATAAGAATGAAAAATAAAAACAGTACATTTTTCTTAACACACTTACGTAACACACAAAGTGCACTTTGTAATAATGTCGAATTAAAAGTTTTGCTTTTAAGTACATTTGAAGCTATTCTTTTAATAATCTTTTGTCATGCAAAAGTACACTTATTTTGATGCTGACTAACATGCCAAAGAATTAAATGTGTGGAAATTGGAAATTGCATAAAACATTTACGTTAAACCTTATTATTATTATTCCAAATATTTCCAGTATATGAATACGTTTAATAATAGCACTTAATGATGTCGAAATGATCTGTTATGGAGTAAATGCATTGCATGTTACCAGTACAAATTTTGTTTTGGATTCAACACATGGATGAAAGCACAGACTAATAGCATTTTCCCCAGAAGCCTGACTATAAATACACACAATGCCATTCTTTTGTATCACGAGACTGTTTGGTCTATTGAAACAGTGGCTATCCATTAACTCCTCTTCACAGTATTAGCTATTAAAAGGCTGTGTGTTTCTTGGCAATCTTTACGTCGGCTGTTTTAAAATTCCCTTTCAGAGCGTTCCTGGAAAACCATGTGAGTTTATAGTGTTTTTTTTTTATTTTTTTTTTTATTACGTTCCTCTGCATCGCTTCAGTGAAAAGCTGATTCACCTGCAGCCTGCGTGACTCATTCTTCCAAACACAAAGGAATGGTGATCATTTGAAGTTTTGATTTCACTTCCAGAAAGTTGTTTGTTTAAATTTTAGTACTGAACAGGACTCGTTTGAGACGGCCAGATAAATATATGTGGCCACAGTTGTGATGACAGCCACTACTTAAAAAAGCACATCCTTCCTTACTTCCTTTTCCATCCTCCCTTCACTTCTATCCAACAACCACTAAGTCATTATTTTCGGTCGTCGTTTGAAATGTAATGTATATATTTTTGATGAAGACACATCTTTAACTATGTGCATTACTGTCAACCCCATGAGCTGAGTGGCCTTTTGAAGGCTGAAACAGATCTATGGTAATCGCATTATGCTTGTGACATCCATGATCCATTAACTGAGTTGAGGAATCTGATACATGTGTGTGTTTGTGCATTTGTGTAGGTCCATGCCTCCCCAATTCCCTCAACTGGGAATCTAATTCGGGAAAGATTTGCATTCCTTTCCCAGACGTCTTTAGAGGAAGCGTGAGTCTTCGAGCGCTGAAAGAGCCGAGCTGATAGTAAAGCTCAACTCCCATAACGTTTTATCAGGGCCGTCGTTGCACATCAATAGCGATCCCCATCCCTCCCTCTTCTTCTTCCTTCCCTCACCTTCTTTAATCTTTCTAAACAAAAGAGCGTGCAAAACAAAGATGGCAAATATCAAGCATGATAAGAGAGTTTTGTGTTTGCAGGTTGTGTTCACATATCCTGATTTACTGCACACCGAGCACCTGTTTGTTTGTGTTCTCATTCAGCATTTGGTGGAGTCTGACTTTTGATAATTGTGTGTAAACAAGCCACGCTGATTGATTCGACAGGTTGCAGAGGTCATGCAGTTTTCTCTATTTCTATTCCAATAGAAAAATCAATGGCATGAGAAGACTGTGGCATTGAGTAGAGCTCAGTAAATGGATGATTTACGTGACTACTTTGAGGTAGAATGTGAGTCATATTGACTACTTGATACTTTATTTTTTGATATTTTGGAGCATGACAGCCTGCCTTTATGAAAAAAAGAAGTGCTCAACTCTTCTGAACATGTACTTCAGATCTTAAAAGTACATTTTTAAAACCTACTTGCAGATAAAAAAACATTAATTAATAAAAGGCCACTTAAGTGTACTTAGAGACTCTTTCATGGCTGTGTTTCTTAACACACTTAAGTACACTTTTAAAAAAGAACACTTTGTAGTAATGTCAAATTAAAGGTTTTACTTTAAAGTACATTTTACATCATGTTTTAATAATCTTTTGTCATGCTTTAGAGAAGTACACTTATTTTGATGTATTGACTAGCATACTAAAGCACATGTAAAGTACTTAATTGTAATTTGAACTGAAGTTCAAAGTTCATATGTTTTAAATGTATTAATTGCACCTTCATTACAGATGTGTAATTAAAAGTTGATTTAAAATACACAGGATACGAGTTTCAATAAAATGACAAGGTATGTTAGTTTGCCATAAATGCTTGTCAGTGCATTCAGCAGTACTTTAACCATATTTCAAAGACAACAGAAGTTATTATGAAATTACATATAAACATGTACTGAAGTCCTTCTTGAGTAGGTCAAAAAAGCTCAGCTAATTGCATTTAATAATAAACTATTATAGATTTGCATTTAATTGCAGTTAAGTGTCTGAAAACATTGCATTTAAGTCACACTTAAATATATTTCACTTTCATTATATAGAAAAGAGTGGCCAGGATATTTTTCCATAATTCTTCTTTTGAGTTCCACAGAGAAGTCAGACAGTTTGGAATGAGCAAATAAAGACAGTTCATTTTTGGGTGAACTATCCCTTTAAGCAGTGTCTGCGCATATGCAAAGTAATATGTAGATACAGAGGATGTTCATTTCCTAACAAATGCCTCCCCGCAGGGGTCTGTTCTTGCTGAGACTTGAAACAGTATTATTGGACTCTATTTATTCACATTCTTAATTTGCTATTATTGGCCGCTGCAGTGATGCTGGCCAAACAATAAAATGATATTTAAATGCATTTATTGGGACACCAACGAACTGTGCAAGTTTGTATTTATTTGTTTTTTTTTATGTATATTGCATTTGTTTAGAGTTCTGGGCCCCATGCCAGCTTTTTCAGCTTTTTTCACTTGTACAAAGCAAAAAGTTGTCTTACAGTCACAATATTGAGGCTTTTTGAGAGAATTATTTGGTCACGCCGCCACAGAAATCATGTCAATGTTATAAAGATTTACATATTTTATGTAAGAAATGTTCTTTCTTTCTTTCTTAAAAAAAAAGACTCTGGAGACATGGACGCTAAATATATATATATATAAATAGATACATATTTTGGTCCCACTTTATATTAGGTGGCCTTAGCTACTATGTACTTACATTTAAATTAATCATTTGTTGTGATTAATGCACTTATTGTGCACATACATGTTTTTACATTGTACTTATATTTTTAAAAATACCTATATGAAGTTACATCTGTAATTAATTTCTGTAATTTCATTTATAATTACACTGTTGACCCATCCCTTACACCTTAAACCTACCCATACCACCAAACCTGTCCCTAACCTTACCCATACCCCACCTCAAGAGCAGCAAAAGTGTTTTGCAACACAATATGAACACAATAAGTACACTTTTTCTTTTTTTTTTTTTTTTTTTTTTTTATGTAAGTACATAGTAGTTAAGGCCACCTAATATAAAGTGTGACCCATATTTCCATACACAGACACACATGCATATGAATATGAGTACACACACACACACACACACGCTAGGGCTGTGAATGTATTTTTAAAAAGTCAGTGATAATCTCTAAATACCATTAAAATGTGCAATCATAAACATATCTATACTTTGAATCATGAATCATTGAATCATTATTTAAAAATAATAAATAAATAAATAAATAAATCCTTGGATAAATAAATAATTCCTTTGGATTCCAGCCCATTCGTGGTCTCAGCTATGAATTAAATATTAATGGATAAATATTTTACCATATACTATCAAGGGGTAGTATTGCTTATTATTATTATTATTATTATTATTATTATCATTATTTATGTATTTAGTTTTATTTATTTTTCAAGTTTCAAGATAAATTTCCACTTTAACATTTTATTTGAATGTTCATGTTACAGTTTTTGTGTGACATTTACTAACAACAATTACAGAATGTGATCAGCCTTCTGACATGCTGTTAATAATATTATATTAATAAAATGTCATATTTAGCTGAGCACAGATGCTCCTAGGTCTAGTGTGGTCAATCCCTGTGTGAAATGGCTGTTCTTTTTCATTAATTGTCCATTTATTTTTTAACTCCTTAAAGTTCATATAAATCCTAGAAAAGTGTTATTTCTCCCAGCCTTACCCTGCGTGATCCAACCCTAATCAAACACACCTGAAGCATCTAATCAAGGTCTTCAGTATTGCTTAAAAATACACAGGCAGGTGAGCTGAAGCAGGTTGGAAATAAAGTTTCTGGGACAGTGGGTCCCCAAGAGCAGGGCTAAAGACCTCTCATATACACACACACTTCTTGTATATGAACAAACACAAGCATACACACACATGCTTCAGAATAGGAGTAGTTGAACACAAGATGGCCCACTCCAACCCTTCAGGGCACACCTGGGGTCAGTCTCTCTCAAACCATCTACCTCTCCACACCTGTGTTGTGCCCTCAAGCATCCAATCCTTCACCGGCCCAGGGGTCTGGAGACTGGCAGACCCCTGTACGCGCATAGGACAGTCAGACCTAGACATTTCCTTGAAGTTTAATGAGATTCAGTTGTTTAGTCTCAAACATACATGATGCACTCACGCACATCTTCAGCCTGCGATTCTGCCAGCCCACTAAACAAAGGAGCGCTCTTCTCCTCCGCAAAGCTCTTTCAAGGAAGACCTGTAATGTCTCTTTGACTTATTACACCTCGCCCGCTCTCGTTAGAAAAGAAATTAGCTGTGCATTCTGTTTCAATTAACCTTCTGCAGCAACAGAGCGGGACTGGGATGGGAGTCCAGTGTATGCGTGGAGGTCAGGGTAATTGAGGAGCGATGTAATGATGACATCGCTGAGGAGCCGGAGCCGTGGTATTAAGGTGACTGATGGCGGCAGAAGGGCATGTGTCATGTCATACTGGTGCGACTTTGAAAAACGGTGCCCTTAAAAGATGCCAGCTGTCACAATGCTACAATACAGAATCAACGGCTTTCAAAATCTCCTCACTGAAGGCCCATGTGAAATGGTCCTGCATTGTTAGAGCATGAATAGTTTTGCGTAGCCAGAGTTTTGAATATCAGCATTCAGTCATTTCAACTTTGTGGCTTATTTTGTCATAAAACAACCAAAATATATCTTGTTTAGTTGTTTAGTTTTGTTTTTTACATGCAGTTTAGGATGAATGAATGAATGAATGAATGAATGAAAAATAAATAAATAAAATAAAAATCCTGTTGACACAAAAATGCCCTTGGAGAAGATTTTATTTTTTTAAAATTTGCATTGCTTTTTCAGGTCTAGGAATCACACTTTTATAATTACGCTACCTCATATATTCAGGTTTGCCAGGTCTGTTGGAATCCTGGTTCTTCGAATGAATGAATGAATGAATGAATGAATTTTTTTGTGGTTTTGGATTATTTTAATGCTATTTTTGTCTCATTTTGCTGGAGGTCTGAGTGCCAACAATTTTTTATTTATTTATTTATTTATTTATTTTTATTAAATGGCAGATAAGATGTGCCTTTTCAACTTTATTGGTGGGCAATTGTCTTCTTGTTGGATTTTAACCATTTTACATGGCAAACTGCAACTTGTCCTGTCTGTTTGCCTGCCAGAACTAAGGGAAAGTGAATTGCTTATAAGCAAAAACAGAGAGTTTGGTAAAGGCATTGATGATGATGTGGAACAGGTATAAACCAATTAAAGGCCTTATCCTCTATTATGTTTGTTAATTAAGAAAAGGAAAATAACAACCATGCTGAAAAGGAGGAAAACTGGTGGTCTTCCAGCCTGGTCTAGCTGGTATTTCACCTGGTTTCCCAGCCTGCCCAGTGGCTACAACCCCTCTTAAACCATCCAACAAATCAGCTTGACCAGGCTGGGAGACCAACAAACCAGCTTAGGCTTGGAAAAAAGCTGAATAACGGCAGGGAAATCTGAAGTAGTTGATATCATAATAATAGTCCAGTGTGGAAAAAAAAAATGGTTGTACAGCAGTGACAGGCTGCATGCACCTCTATGCAAACACAACCATCCTACTAGTTTAGATGAGTTAAGCTGAATCAAAGCATGTGCAGTACACACAGATGCAATATCTGCATATTACAGTACAGCACTATTAGATATTTAACATGTTAACATGTCTTGGGTGTTTGCCAGCATGTTTCCAAGGTTTTCCAGATGTTTTTAACATGTTGGTATGCAGCTGGTAAGAAGTTGCTAGAATGTTTTGAATGGTTGCTAGGAGTTTGTTGACTTTTGTCAGCAGAGCCCTCACCTACATCTCTATGATATTCTGGTCTCTGAATTCCAGTGTCATGTGTCATTCATCATTGAATTGGGAATGCATTTAAAATTCCAGGTCAGTTACTGAAATTCAGTTGATTCAGCAAAAAGGATGCAGAATAACAGTTTAAATATGAATGCAAGGAAATGAATGTCTTATTCTGCATGACCATATTCTAGATCCCATAACCCTACGAATACCTAAACATTACTACAAAACAACTGCCTTATTTACTATCAATAAGCAGTAATTAGGAGTTTACTGAGGGAAAACTTTTAGTTCATGGTGAATAATGTATTCTAAAGTGTTACTAAAACATTTACTAAATTCATAAATTCCTGTACTTCCAGTTCAAACCTTGTGAAAAAGAAATGTGCTTAATTGCACTTGTAGTGCACTTCAAATCTTGAAAGTATATATAAAAAAGAATAAAGTATATATAACTTTATTAACTCATTATTATATAAATTTATTAACTCATTATATTAATATAAATTCCAAAATGTATGTGGTTTTTGGTGGGCAACTGGCAGATTGTTGGTTTTTATTTTACATGGCAATTGGCAACTTGTCCTACCTGTTTACCTGCCATAACTATGAGGAGCATAACAAAAAACACAGCGATTTTGGAGCAATAATTGATTGAGATGTGGACCAGGGAATTTGGTCAAGGCAATAAACCAATTAAAGCCCATATCCATATGAACTTATACGGAAGAGGTGGGAAACTGATGGTCTTCCAGTCTGGCCTACATGTTGTTTACCTGATTTAGCTGGACGGCAGTTTCCCAAAGGTATCCAAAACCACTCTTAAATCAACAAATCAGCTTGACCATGCTGGGAGACCAGCTAAGACCAGGAAAAACAGCTGAATGTAGGCGAATAAATCTGAAGTAGTTGGTACCGTGATAACAGAAACTCAAACAGTTGCACAATAGTGTCAGTTTGCAACCTCCTGTATAGACAAAAGTGGGAAATATCTGTAGGCTTTAGATGAGAAAACAGTGTGGCAGATATACAGTCCTGTTATATCTAGTTCACTTGCTACTAAATTTCTCCCAAAAATCTAATGATTATTTCTTGCTCCAGAATCCTTTGTGATACGTAATACCTCATGAGTTTGCTTCCAGGAGGGCGACTAAAAACCTGTAGACCCTGATATCAAGAACTTGTGTATCTGATTGGAGCTGCAGTTTTCAGTTTTGTGTGCAAAATGCATCAGCGAAGGGACTTTGTGTGGTCTGTGAGCCTGACATAACGGTAATTGTGAATAGCAACCAATGTGGATCATCCAACACAAGTCCCACTGCTGGTTAAAAGTCTCAGGTTATTTATGGCCAATCACGGCTCTTGTAGCACACAAACACACGTGCACATACACACACATTCCCAGACACACTCACTTACTCCTCGATTACATCCCCACAGGCTCCCCCTCCCTCAAACCGCAGCCAACAATCCTTCACAGCAGTCCTGATCCGTGGTTATGTGTGATTGGCGGCCGGCGGTAAAACATACCCGGGTGTGTTCATTTATGTGTTTTTGTGTGCGTGCGAGTTTGAAGCCGCCAGAGCATCGCGAGCCGCCTGATGAATGGTGGTGCGGCCTGGTGGTCCGATCGATATGGGGGGGTTCTGTGTCTGAAGAACAGGTGCGTTCTGCTGAGCTGGAAATCCCATTAAGACTCAGCCGGCGACGGGCGAGAGAATGGAGCGTGCACACACAGCGCCGCTGGCTTACAAGAGGAAAAAAGGCAGGTCAACATTCAGGCTTGCCCCTCACGCCCTCACACTTCTACAGCTATGAGGTCTTGCTACCACTCTGCCAAGCATGGCTGAGCTGGGACTCGTCTCGCTTGATGTCCCATGAACCCCAGTCAGATCGATAAATAGCAAAGAGTGCAAGGCAACACGCGAGCCTTCATAGTTCTCTGTGTCAGTACTTTAAGCTTGTACCACTAATGTGGGGTCAGTCGTGCCGTTTTCTGCTGGTTTCAGGATGGTGGAGTTACATTTGAATCCATTCCATTCATTAATGTTTTGGGGGGAAAAAAGAGCGCTATTAATGTCTCATTGTCTCACGAGTCGCACATTGGGGCTGGTGTTATCTGTGAGCGTGAGAACCAGCTCTTCTACTGGTTTTCAGCCACAGGTAAGAATGTGGCCTATTGTTATGAGCTTTCCTCTGTTCATGAAGTAATCTGACATGATTCAGTAGATTGTAGATAGTAATTAGTTGATTCCACCTGCAGTCATTTGGTAACACAAGGTGCTGAGAACCACTTCCTGATGACAATTTGCTTTATTTTCCATTCAAATAGTCCATTTGTTTTGGTTTGCTGAAAGAGAATCTTTCACCCTTTGTCATTTTTTAATGTACAGATCGCACCAGTTATAGTTGTGTCATATCTATGACCACTTCATTTCACAGTTCCTCCTTGTACTCACAGTTACGCTGTAAAACAAATTTTTAAATAATGAAATAAAAAATTAAATAATAATAATAATAAACAGATTATTGTAGTTTGTTTTACATATTATTGGAGCCTTTCTACTTAAACAAACAAACAAACAAATAAATAAATAAATAAATAAATGTAATTATTTGTGAAATTTCCTAGGATTTTCTCATTGAAAACTGTAAATCATACTTTTTTTTTTCTCTCCCCTCCCCCAGTGTGTTAATCTGTTTTATGTTTCTGTAAAAAACTGAATATATGTCATTTATTCATAAATATATATTTTTAATATGTAATAATATATATATAAATAACAAAAAATATCTATTGAAATATCACTAAAATATCAGTGTGGAGAATGTGCCTTCATGTTATTTAACTGAATCACAAAATTGCAAATATTGCAAAGGATTTTATTCATTTGTTGTTGCTGTTTTTTTTTTTTATTACATAACATTTAGCTGACTTAAAGAACGTTTAATTTCACGATCCCTCAAAATTATGTTTCCAAAATAAAATGCTGATAGAATTGTGAATACTGAATATCTTTCATATATTCATAAATTAAATAGATTTGTTTAATATTCATAAAATATTTACATGTATTAATATGTATTGAAATTTTGTCATACAGATAAAAATAACAACATATCAGTGTAGAGAATGTTTTTATTTTATTAATATTTTATTATTTTATTTTAATTTTATTTTTTTAAATATATATCTTATATAATACATATTTATTAATTGTTTATATTACATTCTGAATCACTTTGCAACAATGGGTTTTGGGTGGAAATGAGAAGTTCTTAATTGAAAACACATTTGAGAGCAAAGACGAATGTTGAGATATTAATCCAAAACCTATAGAGGCTGAATTTATACATGTGACGTGACTCCTCTCGCATATGGTTTTGCTATGGGGATTTATGAAAAGCACCTGTTGTGGCAGTGTGTGTATCTTTCTTCCTGTTTATGGTTTCTCCATGTGTATATTTGTGTGTTTATATTAATCTCAGACTCAAACAGCATGGCATTGGTGTGCAACATCTCTCACACGAGAGCGGCTGAGGCGTGACACTCTATCTGTGACACATCTTCTGTCCTTTTCTGATGATGCCAGCATGGTGACAGATCGCCCTACACGCTTGTCATCTGCTCACTGACAGGAGGAGGGAAAGAGATGGAGGGACAGTTAAAGAGAGAGAGAGAGAAGGAGAGGAAAAGCACAACTAATACTGCCCTTACTTCCCTCTTCTCAGCCAATCAGAAGCCTGCTAGTGAGCTCTGTTTGGCTGCTCTTTTTAAGCGAGTCCCCAGGCTGATGATGAGTAAGCTGGTAAAAGATTGTGTGCTTGTGTGTGTTTATGTGTGCTTGTGTGTGTAAAAGAGACAGTCTGAGAGTATGAGACAGCAGTAATGTAGGAGCTGTGGAGGATGGAGGTTTAGACACACTCTGTGTGTGTCCCATCTGTATGTGTGTGTTCACATTCAGTGGGAAAAAAAAGAAAAAAGAAAAGAAAAGAGAAAACGTGTTTCCTCTCCATGTCAGAAAATGATGTTGATTATTATCCGAGACATATAGAAAAGGGAGTCTTCTGTTTTGCCCTTAAGCCATGTTTAACCAATTCCTGCTCTCATTAAATGTTAAATAATCTAATTAATGATTAATGCCTGTGAATATATTTAGTTTCTGTAGAGACAATGAATATATTTGTAAAATATACACTTTAATATACCTCTTAATACAACAGTAGCTACATTTCAGCACATCATGTAAAGTGTTCAGTGTGGTTTTTAGTGCATCACTGTGGTGCTAAGGTGTTCTGGGCATTTTTTGTTTGTTTGTTTTTTGTTTTTTGCATATTGTTATGTGGTTGCCAAGGTGTTTCCATATTTGGTTGCATTGTGAGTATTTGCAGCGTATTTCTGTATTTGGTTGCATTGTGAGTATTTGCAGAACGTCTCTGTGTTTGGTTGCTTTATGAATTAGTTCAGCATGTTTCTTTTGTTTGGTTGCGTAGTGAGTATTTGCAGCTTGTTTCTGCATTTGGTTGAATTGTGAGTATTTTAGGGAGTATTTTCAGCGTGTTTCTGTGTTTAGTTGCAATGTGAATATTTGCAGAACGTTTCTGTGTTCGGTAGCTTTGTGAGTATTTTCAGCATGTTTCTTTATTTGGTTGCATTGTGAGTATTTGCAGTGTGTTTCTGTATTTGGTTGCATTGTGAGTATTTTAGGGAGTATTTTCAGCATGTTTCTGTATTTGGATATGTTGTGAGTATTTGCAGTGTGTTTCTGTTTCTGTAGCATTGTAAGTACCTCCAGTGTGTTTCTGTATTTGGTTGCATTGTATTTGCAGCACTTTTCTGTATTTGGTTGCGTTATGAGTTTCTGCTGCATGTTTCTGTATTTGGTTGTGTTGTGAGTATTTGCAGCATGATTCTTTATTTGGTTGTATTGCATTTGCAGCACATTTCTGTGTTTGGTTGTGTTGTGAATATTTGCAGAATGTTTCTGTGTTCAGTTGTTTGTGAGTATTTGCAGCATGTTTCTGTATTTGTTTGTATTGTGAGTATTTGCAGCGCTTTTCTGTATTTTGGTTGTGTTTTGAGTATCTGCAGTGTGTTTTTGTATTTGGTTGCATTGTGAGTTTCTGCTGCGTGTTTCTGTATTTGGTTGTGTTGTGAGTATTTGCAGCACATTTCTGTGTTTGGATGTGTTGTGAGTATTTGTAGAATGTTTCTGTTGCTTGGAAGTTGCTTGGAAAAATAATAGCTCACTCATCTCAGCAGGCTGTATGAAGCTGTATGTTCATGTTCACAGCACAATCGCTGTGGGACAGGTTACACAACAAAGTCTAATACTTAGGTTTAGGGAAATCCTTTGCTCCAATCCTTTACTCTAAGTATGAACAGTAGTACTAGTGACGTTTACCTTCATTAAAAACTGGCATCAAGTAACAGCTTTTCCAGTCAGGTTCATACTCCCACTTCCAACTCTTAACACCTGATGTGAGATCAGATCTCATCGGTTGTTTTGTAATATTAAAGACACAGTGGTCAGTCAGCCCAGCTGACCTCAGATAAGTGGCTCAGTCATTATAGATGTGCGCTGTCTGTCTGTTTTAGGTGTCCCAGTTTGCCTCTGGATGGTTGAGGCTATTACCCGCCCAGCCGCAATCCCATCAACGCTGTCACGCAAAGGAGACGGCTTACTGCCATCTCCCTCTCCCTCTCCCTCTCTCTCTCTCTCTCTCTCTCTCTCTCTCTCTCTCTCGTGTGCCATGGTGCTTATGTCCTCCCTCAGAGTCACACATCTGCTGCCACAGTGCTGCGCTTAACGGGGCAGGGAAAATCCTTATAATTCCCACTCCTGCTCCTTTCTTAACGACGGGGAAATTCCTAATTTAGTCTGCATCCCTGCAGCTGTCACTGTCTACTGCTCTGTGTATGTGTGGGTGTGCGATTACATATGTGTAATCGGTGTTTCAATATGGAGGAGTGCTGGGTGTGTTATTTACAGTCAGGGTGTTTCTGCATCTTTTGCGGAGACTGTGTATGTGTGAGTTTGTGGACATGTGCAGTAGTCGTTTTATGTCTGTAATATAAAACACCCCCACACTTTTGTTTGTCTATCCATATATACCTCTATTTATTGTTTAATCAATCATTCTTTTGTTGGATCCATCTTTATATCCTTCTGTCTATCTATTCATTCATCGTTCCATCCATCCATACAATCATCTTTCTGTCCTTCTGTCTATCTGTCATTCCATCCATCCATCCATCCATCTTTCTTTCTATCCTTCTATCTATCTGTATATCATTCCATTGATCCACCCATCCATTGTTCTATCATTCCATCATCCATCCATACATCCATCCACCTATCTATCCATCCATCATTCATCTTTTTATCCTTTTGTCTGTCTATCTGTCTATCATTCCATTGTTCCATCCATCCATCCATCGTTCCATCCATCATTCCAACCATTCATCCATCCATCCATCCATCCATCATCCATCCATTCATTCATTCATTCATACATACATTCATCCATCCATCTTTATTGTTCTATTAATCATTTTTATGTTCCATCCATCTTTCTATCCTTCTATCTATCTATTTATCTGTCATTCCATCCATCCATCCATCCATTGTTCTATTGTTCCATCCATCCATCCATCCATCCATCCATCCATCCATCCAACTGCAATATTCCTATTGGACTTGGTATCAAAGTGCTTGTATTTTTGGTGCATTGCTCTAATCATTAATAATAGAGATGTGAGTGTCACCTGACTTATTTGCCAGTACAGGATACTCAGTGGTTCTACCGGAGCGTCCCTGCTCTCCCTGCATGGACAGAGGCCTGAGGAGGTGAAAGCGTGGGTACCTCTCAAATGCAGAACAGGCCATTCGTCAAAACCCTCAGGATTTGTGCTTCATAATAGAGCCAGTCAGGGAGAGAATGAGCGGGATTAACTCAGCCAATGTCGGAGAAAGGATTTAATGATGTCATCCGTATGAATGAAGCAGTTAGCAGCTTAGCTTCCCTGAGGTGGAGACGATCCAAACAAATGAATGTAAATGTTTGGCAAGGGAAGACAAGAGGGAGAGGAGATCGAGAAAGTGCACCGTGTGCTTGGCTTTAGTGCTTAAGTGAAAGTGAAGGGTGAACAGCACTGTTTGGGTGCAGAGTGTGTCTGGCAGCTGATCAAAGGCCAGATTTGGGTATTAGTTTCATACTAATTTATGTCTGATTGTGGTTGGCACATGGTGATGTAAGACGCATGAGTCAAAAGATAACTGCAAAAGCCAGCTCACAAAATCATCCCAGAGAACAATTTGTATTGCTCAGAGCTTGTTCTTTCACAGTTTGATAGTTCTCAGTTCTCAGTTTGGCTGTAAATATGAACTCCTAAAAGTGATGAACTCCTAACAAGATAAAGAAAGAAATGAGATGATTGTTGACATGCAGTAGAATAGAGCTAATAAATGAATATAGACAGCATAGCTCAGATAGTTTTAGTCTTGGAAGTATTTGAATGGTAGTTCTTTGACACGAGAATGGCAGATTTTGATATTGTAGAGGAAACACGAGGGCATCTTAGAAGCAGAATATTAAGCAAAGGTCTCCATTTATTCTCCCATTGTTATGAGAAATAATTCAAATATTAAAGAGAATTTTGGAATTTTGGAATGATGGAATTTTGGCTTCAACAAAATCCAGAATATGATACAAGTATCTTTCCCCAATGTCATAGTCTTGTAAAAATCCATAGGTCACAAGAGTTTCTCACAGATATGAAGAAATGATGTGTCAACTATAGGAATGTGATTTGTTAATAATTGAATTATTTTGGTTCCTTGACAGTTCAGTTATTGGTTCTTTTAGTACTTGTATGAAATACATACTTGTAAAAAATATTGTATTAACCCTATATAATCCTATATTTCCTTCTTTTTAAATATCTAATCTGAATTTGCAGTGATGTGTATATGCATAAAAACATTTATGAAAATGAAAAAAACAACAAAAAAAATAGGAAAAGAAAGAACAAGACGTGTGGCCAAGTATGGTGTTCCATACTCGGAATTTGTGCTCTGCATTTCACCCATCCAAGCGGACACACACAGCAGTGAGTAGTGAACAAACACACACACACTGTGAACACACTTGGAGCAGTGGGAAGCCATTTTTTCTGTGGCCCACGTGGAGCAGTTGGGGGTTCAGTGCCTTGCTCAAGGGTCTCAGCTCAGGTGTGGTACTGAAGGCGGAAGAGAGTGCTGTACATTCACTAAACCCACCTTTCAGTCCTTGCCGGTACCAAGACTTGAACCCGTAACCTTTGGGAAGACCATTCTGACTCCATTAGGCCATGACTGCCCCAAGTTGTGAATTATAAAATACATTTATACAAATAATATAAAACATAATTCTATTATAGTATTCTAGTTAAAAAAAAAAAAAAAAACAGAACCGGTTCTGGAATGGTTCTAGTAGTGGCCCTGACTTTCAGGGGTGGGGTGTAGAGGTGAGGCGAGGACTCAATAATTCAGGATGAATGGGTTTTCCATTAGCAAAATAAAACAATATTGAACAAAAACTACCCCGAGGGGAGAAACAGGCAGGCAGACCAGTACAGGGCACACCACGGCAAGGCATGACAGGATCAGGCAAGGCAGGAAACCATGAGGTTACAGTACATTTAATGACTTACTGGCACAGGACTGCAAACACAAGGAGAATAAATAGGGAGCAAACAAGGCATGAACTGAGGGACGACAGGTGGGGCAAAGGAACCAATAATCAGGTAACAAGATGGGCGGGGGAAAGACAATAGACTTGAGAGCACATGGCACACAGAAACAAACAAAACAAAAGCCATGTACACACACAAACCAAGACACAAACACTCAGCTAATGAGAACGTGGGTTCACACAGAATATGACAACATGAAAGCACGCAGCCAATGAAAAACACAAGCTGCGGGCTACGCAGCACAAGACAATACATGAAAGTACAAGGCTGATATAAACACAAACCGTGTGCGACAATACAAGACAACGAGAAAGCATACGGCTGAAGAAAACATGAACCGCGTGCTACACGGAGCACAACAACACACACGGACAGAAGAGCGCATGGCCCAAGCGAACTTGAGACTGCAATCTCACAACAAGACAGAACATGGAGCACAGGTGTCCGAACCCGAACCGAAACTTAACATGACATGAATGCCGGGATCCGAACATCACACCCTGACACGAAACAAGGCACACAGACGAGAGAGCATACGGCTCGGGGACCCTCGAGACTGCCCGCTCGCACAAGGACAAGACAATACAGGAGTGTCAGCGCTCTGTCACAAAACCAAGAATAAACTAGAACGAAATGACAGAACCCTGACATCTTCATTTCAAATCTTTCAAAAAATTTCCCAGAGCTCAGTTGATATCCAACACGTTGATACTGAAATGTCCAAAGGTCAAAGGTCTGTTGGTCAAAGAGAGGGGTTTTCAAACTGTGGGTCGTAGAGTGCGACAAGGTGCGTTGATGACACACACACACGCACTCTTTCATACACAGTTCAGTGTAGAGCTGCACGATATACCAAAATTAATTACGATTTGTGATATTCCTTAGTGCGATTTTCGAATCTAGAGCTGCTCGATATACCAAAATTAATTACGAATTGCGATATCGCTTAGTGCGATTTTCAAATTGCAAAGGCCACGATTTAAAACATGCATTGCGTGTTTTGAAGCGCGGGCGTGCACGAGTTGTAATAACAGTGAGGGTCTCAGAGTGGTGGTTCATCAATTATCACCTAATTTACCTAGTTGATTGATTACACTGATAATTGCAAACATTTTTTGTATTGCAAGTTTTCTAAAATGTTAGGTTTAAATATGCAAATGAGGCATTATTTAATGAAAAATGCGCTAATATAATATATATGAACAAATCCCTCTGTAAAAACCTTCAGGATATAGACAGGAATAAAAATCTAAAGTTTGGTCTATGTAAGTGCTACTGAAGTGGAGATTTTTGGCTTGGTGTATGAAAAAAAAAAACTCATTTTGAGAAAACGGCCTTTAAAAATATGTATTGTAATTGAAATCTAGTGATACAAATAGATAAAGCGCTATAAAAGAAACATTTAACAGTGCCTTTCTTTCTTAGGATGTTTTCTTTCCACTAGTCTGAAAAAACACTTTATGAAAAACCAAAAAGCCCAAACTCTCAGAATTGACAGGTGCATGAAAAAAACAGTGTTTTTGCCTGCAGTGTCTCCCTTTAATGAGAAGAAACTCGCTCACTTCACTGCGCTGTATTCTGCATGAGGTTGCATACACTGGGAAATTCAAATGTTACGAAAACTGTTTCAGGTATGTTCATTCATTTCTATCTTCTGTTTGAACTCAGCGATGTATCTTTCCGAGATATAAAGAGTTTGTTGATTCGTTTCTTTCATATGCATTTGGCTACCTATCAATAAGGAAACGGTCTGTAAACAACATTTCACATGTACGGGGTGAGCGTGGCACAAACGCGGGGATAATTACATGATTTTAACATTTCCACAAGCTAATTAAGCTAATAAAATTTACAAAATTTGCTATTATTCCCTTGCCATATCATCACTACATAGAGAAAAAAACGTGCAAAATTACAGAAATCTTTTGAAGATATCACTGAACATTTATTGAAGTAAATTTGTCATCTTGGTTTTTAGTGTTTATTTAAAATGAGACATCCCTTTTCATTATTTTTTAGTTATTTCACGATTATAGTTTTAGAGTTCTGCTTCGCTTCTTTTGCTTTGCTAAAGAAAAGAAAAAAAAACCCTGTTGTGCTCCGCTCTCCCCTACACACACGGAAGCATCATGAATGCATTTTCTACGCTGAGCCCCACAATGAGTTTAACAACACTCGCAGCGCAGATTACAGTTCAAAGCCGCACTGGAGTGAGCATGTTTCGAGTGTTTATGGACATATTTCATAGACTCATTAACGTCTGTAAATATAGAAATTAAAATATAAATATTAGTAGTGAAATTTTACAGTTGCACTATAAAATAAATTGGTTATTTTTCATAAATACCTAATTTCTGCCATACAATACTTTTAACTAATATTAAGTTTACAGTAATGTCAGTTTTTTTTTTTTTTTAATTTCAAATATTTTGGTGGGTCTTGAAATAGATTATACTTGTCTGGGTGGGTTGTGGAATGGAAAAGTTTGGGAACCCCTGGTCAAAGACACCCGCTGGGCTGACGAAATGCAATCATCTCCCCTATTAATTTGGAGGACAGACCTTTTGGTTTGGTTTGTATTTTTCTAGATGTGTGCCTAAGGTTCTTGTTGTTCTTCCAGCATATGTAAATCTTCCCTCTCCGTACTCTGTATTTTTGGCTCTTGTGTTCTGGAGGGAATGCTCCAGCCCTTGAACATCCATTGTCACAGTTCCCCAATCAGTCAGAACCATAGTCTCCTTTGTCCCATCTTCATTGCTACCCCCAAAATAAGTCTGGGCATGTGGTTATTTACACATGTTGGCCCAGGCAGAATGCAAGCGGCGGCCGCAGCTGTTGTGATTTGTGCCAGCCGCTGGCCAACCTCTTCATTCCCAGCCCTCCTTCCCTCTTCACCGTGCTGGGCCTTCCCTTGAGAGACGGTTTGGGATGTGATCGTGCGACCCTGGACCCTGTGTTATTTATAAGACTCTTCTGTAGTTCTGGTGAATGTGCGCTCTTGATCTTCCGATGGACATTGCAGCCTAGTATCTGGCAGGGTGTCATAATTACTAAAACTCAAATGTCAACGTGCCAACCTTCCCAAGTGTCACGGGTGGACTGCATTGATATACATTGTGTTCTTATATCATGGCCACATGCCCTTGCAGATCACTGCATTCTGTTTTCAGTTATAGCATCGGTTACACTTTATATTAGGTGGGCTTAACTACTATGTACTTACATCAAAAAATAAGTACAGTATACTTATTGTGTTCATATTGTATTGCAAAACACTTCTGCTGCTATTTAGGTGGGGTATGGGTGAGGTTAGGGACAGGTTTGGTGGTATGGGTAGGTTTAAGGGTGGGTTAAGGTGTAAGGGATGGGTCAACAGTGTAATTATAAATGTAATTACAGAAATTAATTACAGATGTAACTACATATAGGTGCTTTTAAAGGTATACGTACAATGTAAAAACATTTATGTACACAATAAGTGCATCATATCAAATGATTAATTTAAATGTAAGTAGTTAATGCCACCTAATATAAAGTGGTAAAGTGGGACCTAGCACCTATAGGTCTTAGTCAGGGTAGTGCCATGTCACATACACACAACTTGTATTGAAGTCATTATATTTAATTTTATATATTAGGTATATTTTTTTTCTTTCTCCAGTGGCAGAATGTTCTTATTATCTTATTTTCAGAATTGTGAGATTAAAAAAAATCACTTTTTTAAAATTTTTTATTATTTTTATTTCATGGTGGAAACAAGCTTCCATATATTACTTTGCAGCAGTCAACTATTTAATCATGTGAAAAGAGTGTTTTGGGGATGATACTGTACCTTTTAATGCGCCATGTTTGTTGGCCAAACACACGGTTATTATTATAGTGCTGGCTCAGTGTTATTTTAGACTAAGTTTACAGTTTTGCTCTGAAGTTTTTTTGCCTTCTGGATCTTCTTTGAAATCACTGAAATTGAGTGTGTTAGTGTGTGTTGGGTAGAACAGGGGTCAAAGCCAACGCATCATGCCTCAGGTTGTTGACAAATAATCTGGCTTGTGAAGACTTTGATGTAAAGGTTGGCTGAGGACGCTGAAGTCCTTGAGAGGTGAAGCTCGTTATCATGGGTTTTTATTGTCACGTTGGTTTTAGTATAGTATTTTAGTAATGGCACGATCTCTTGCCTGCGGAGGATGAAGTCTGGCCTGTGAGCCATCTCTGAACATACAGCTGGAATAGATAAATCATATCTGATGCTGTCATGAGAAACTTAGCTCAGCTGTTGTCAGGCCTCCAAATATACACATCTATCACGCTTTGACTTTTTCTTCACAGAGTCAGACGCTACTAAACTTTCCAGTAGCTTTTAAGCCATGAGTTGCTATTGCTGTTGAAAGACTTGAAAGATTATATTGTATTATGTTGTTCTGGAAACATTTTTGAAGTTTTTCCAGCTAACTGTGGAAGGTCGCAGTTTTTACTTTTTGTCTTTCAGTATTAAAATGCTGTTGTTAAATAGTATTAAATTAAAATTTCCAGCGTTGCCAGTGGTTAAAGATATTCTTTGTCTTTTCAAGTATTTACATTATATATACATATTCTTATTTATTTTTTTGATGAAAGTTATGTTAAAATATTTTGTATTTATAATATATATATATATATATATATATTGTAGCGGGCTGAAGAACCACACGACAGGGCAAAGTGCAATAAATACCCCGGAGGGTGTGTTTATTGAACAGAAAAGTAAAAAGTGGAAGTGCCAACGTGTCCAGTGTTCGTTTCCAGTGCTGGGTGATCCGCCTCTCCTGCCGTCTGCGTGCTCCGTGGTGCGTGATGAGGTGCTTGAGGTGGCGGGCCGGTCGGTCACTCGCTGCTATCTGTAGAGCAAAGGACAAGTTCGTTAGTCGTCTTCCTTGTGGAGACATTGCTCACCCAAGTGTGCTGTGGAGACGCTTTTGTAGCCCTCTGTAGACGCGCTTCAGCTGTGACCGATCAGCCCGCGGTGATTGGGAGCAGGTGTTCCTCCTCCGTTTCCAGGGCGACGCTGATAGGCGCTCGGGACACGCGTCACAATATATATATATATATATATATATATATATATATATATATATATACACTGAACAAAAATA
>JAFVLL020022101.1:0-20814 GCA_021397915.2 Tor tambroides
GTCCATATCAGTATAGATATCCAGCATGATATTTTTCTCCATTGAGATCTGATGTGTTTTCAAAGTGTTCCTTTAATTTTTTTGAGCAGTGTATACACACGCACACACACACACACACACACACACACACACACGTATGTATTATTGAAAATATAACAAATATGTCACATATTGTCACATTTATTCATCTACAACTCTTATTTTAGTGGAATAAAAAAGTCTTAATATAAATAGATATTAATATTTAAATTAATAATTTATAATTCATTATTAATAATATTATAATGACTTAATTAATAGACATAAAATATCTAAGGTTACAAATTCTACAAGTACACCATAAAAATATTTTTCAAAGTTGTAAATTAAATTTAGTAAATAAAAGATTATTGGAGTACATTTTACAAGAAAATATTATTTCAGTCTTTCTACTTTTAAATTTTTCCCTTAATTCCATGTGTTATCTGCTGTCTCGTTGTGATTATTTGATTAGCAATTTCTGAGTATTTTGAAAATCCTACACCAGTTTTTATACATAATATATACACAGAGTGAGTTTTTTACAGTGTACTGTGACAAAAAAAAAAAAAAAAAACTAAATGGTGGCACAACAAAATGTATTTTGGGGCCTCATCTAAAGAGAAATTGAATTTTCAACAAACCAGTAGCTTATGAGGTGTTCTTATTTGATTTTGCCGTCTCTGCGAAAAACTGTCACTTTCAGTTTAAATGTGTCATTGCAGAGAAATGAAAGTTCCAGACTTGTGATTTACATAAAGCATACCTTTGATGATTGACTGATTATTTATTTCATGGGAGTATCCTGCTGCTTCTTAGCAATCCTACATAAAATAAGACTTTATTAAGCTGCAAATTCAGTTGTGCTGCTGTGCAACCTGCTAAACCTGCTGAGAGCCAACAAATCTCTTTTTAGTATAAAACTATTAACCTTTGCAGACTTCAGCACAGGACATGCAGACTCTGCGAAAGACGTATGATTGTAATCTAACTCCCTACATAACTGACATGAATTTCGAGTGAGGCTAAAAGAGGGTCTGTATTTCTGGAAATTGTTATTGGAGGAAATGCTGCAGCTTATCAGAATGTATTCCAAACATATCATAGTCCAATTATCACAGGAAGTTTCTCCTTAAGGATAAGGTCTTTAACCTTAAGGGAGGATTCACTCCATAAGTTAGATATTTAGATGATTTTTCCCATAATATAACTACATGGAAGGGCAAAACAACACTTTCTAAAATACAATGGAAAAAAATTATGGCTGCAGAAATGAGAAGAAAAAAAAAAGCATTAATGGTCTTGTGTGAAGTGTCACACCAAAGGAATTTCTTGGAGAGGAGTTATACTGCATGAATACAGAACTCCACCTTGTGGTTGTTTTAGCCAACCTAAATCTGAAGCAATTGACTGAGTTACAGCATGGGACTTACACTTGTTTGTGGAATATTAAGATGCCAAGTTGGTAATGAGAAATGCAGTTTATTTTATTTATCTTGACATGAAATTTAATTTTTGCCTGTGACAGATGTCTCAGGCCACTTTATGTCTAGACTATCTATATTTATCTGGCCAAACAAGTTATTTACTTGATTGATTAAATACACTAGGGGGCGCTATATATAGACGTCCATACAAAGGATCACAACAAGTTATATGGAACAATTTATTGTTTTGCTTTTTCACAAAGGATATACGTTCACAACAATAACGTAAAAAAAAATCATTGTTGGTACTGCATTTTGGAAATTAGAATGGATGTACAGGTGATTATGTTAGCTGATATTAATATGTCTGTGATGATGCGTTATTTATGGTAACATTTTTTATTTGACAGACCAAACAACATGAATCGAACCGATTAGAGAAATGATAATGCAGATGAAAGAGTCATAAATGCTTGTATTTTGGCTTTATTTATTTTGGCTTTGATATCAAGTGCCATTAATATTTAATATTGACCGAATAATTAATATTGACTGAAAACGTATATCCTTAAATAAAAAAAATAAAAAAACATTTAAAAATAAAAAGGTTGAATACTGTCATTTCTTCCTTTAATGGTTAATAACCTGCAATTTTTGACCCAGCAGACAATGGTCATTTTAATTTTTCATTCTTGTCTTTCTCAGGTTAAGTGTGACTAGCTTTTTGAAATCATTCTAGTCATGCTCTAGACTTGAGATGATACCTGCTGTCAGTCTGAATTAAACATGTTCTGGCTGAAGAGAGAAAAACATTAAATATCTGGGGTATAAAACATCAAATATTGTTGTTAACTGTCAGTGAAACATTATTGCTTCATCACTTAAACAGTGTTAGGCTTTAAAAATACTGTATTCAACAATACAAATAATTAAAAATAGTACAGTCTTATTTTAATGAAAATAAACATTTTACAAATGCATACAAATACATGAAAATATTAAACAAACTTTTATTAAACAAATCTTTTTTTTTTAAAAAAAAAACAATCAATATATAATATATACACAGAGTGAGATGTGTATGAATTGCTGCCTTCAACTCCAATACTTCAAAATCAGTGCAATGATATTTGTCAGTAATACAGTGCCAATGACTTCATAAACCATTATTTGGCCGACTTCTCCTTTGGTGACTGGGCCTTTACTCGTCTTAGGTATTCTTTGGAAACTCTTACAGACTTTTTAGTGGGTCTCCAACTTTTGCTCCCTTAGAACAACAAAACACATTATTAGACACTGAAAATAAATCTAAATAATAATAATAACATTGAAAATAAAGCTGTTCTATTGTCTTGATAATGACTTGATAAAGTCTCATATTAATTACAGACAAACCCAAGATGATCAAACATACCATTTTTACCACAAACATCCATACAGCTTTGTTTGGAGATGAAGTTGTTGTTGCTTCCTCCGCATCCAGTGTATATGAACTCCTCGCATGTCTTTGTAGCAGAGTTGTAGTAATACCTTGGGATGGAAGCTAAGCACTTTCCTTTGTCCAAAATATCATTGCAAATCACAGGGATTGCTGAAAAAAATAAAAGATCGCAAAAATGTTTAACTTTTGATCTTTGCATTTTCTAGGGACCTCAGATATGTTCTAGGTGAAGCCAGGGTCCATTAACTAAGCAAGGCAAGAGACTGGAAACCATTTAGACGAGATGGCCATTAAACAAGCCTGTTGTGTTGATAATTTGAAAAGATGAGAATAAAAATATCTTAATGTGTTCCAGTGAAGACGATTAGGGTTGCAACAAGTACACAGGACCCTTAATGTTGTCTTCTATGTTCCGCTCATCCATTTTATTAACGCTGTTGACATTTCCTCACCAAATGATTATCAAGATTTAAAACTTAATTCTTGTTATTTTCCTGAAGACGGCAAAAACACTTTCCAACCATCTTGTCTTTAAATACATGTATATATTTTTATTTGCATTTTAAATATTTGATTTAAGACCTAGAATGCAAAAGCCTAAATGAATCTTTTTATTTTATTTATTTATTTATTTTATTTTTTTGGGAAATGCTTGTGTGCCTCAATATGTACTTACTTTTAGGAGGTCTGCAATATTCCATACATTCCTGAAGGTTTTGAAAATTGTTGTCATTCCCTTGGCAACCACCATAAGTGAAAGGCTCACACTGCATTGAGGTCATATTGAAGAAATAACGCTTGAAGAGGCCACGGCAGGGCCCCTCTTTCTTTTGAAAACGACAGATCTGGGGGATTTCTGTTGTGTGCAGAAGAAAACATGTTAAAGTGAGCATTTCACATCATTTTCACAAATTGCTATGGCAGTTAAAGAGTGAACATAATGCTTATGTTGTTGTTTTTTAACCATAACTGCCCTCAGAACTCAAATAAACGATCAATTTAAGATGCTATGTGTAGTGTTTACGCAGAATATGCGTGTATTCAGAGTGGACGTTTAAAATAAACGTACTTGGTATCCTGAAGCATGTTTTCTGACATTCCATAAAGGACTTGAAGTTGTTTGCGTTTCCTTCACAACCGCTATAGCTGAATTCTTCACACTGCTGGGTGATTGTATTGTAGTAATAACGCTGGATGTCGTCATTGCACGTTCCTTCTTCAACTTGCAACAGGCAAACTTCTGTGGGGGAATAAATTACGCATTAAAAAATTATAAACCTCAACCTCAAATTCACGCGCATCTGTCCGTTCTTATAAATGGGGAACGGTTTCAGTGTCAGGTTTCAACAAAGCAACGCATCTGTTTCGCCCATTTTACTACAAAGAGCATAATGTTTTCTTTACCTTTGGGTTGTAGTCCGATGGCGCTTTGCAGGACAGCAACAATAAGCAAAAGACCTCCAATCAAATCACATGCCATTGTGATAGAGTTTGGATCCTGAGGTCGCGTAGCAGTCTGATATGTTACAAACTGTTATGTTACTCGTCTGATAAGTTACTAACTTGACTTCTCACAATCGTTGCCGTATAAATGGAGAATTTGTCAGGGGTGGAAGAATTGGAAGGGCGGGCTGTACTTAGTCATTTCCATAACAATTCACGCAGTACTACAGCAAACTGCGTCTATTCCCAAAGTAGGAAATAAACAATGACTTCATATTTCATGATCTTAGAATTATATCAAAGCTAAACTGCAACTAGGCTATATGACCAACATACTACGATTTAGAAATACTACGTCCAAATTTTACTAAGTTAACTGTGTTACTTGCCTTTCTTTGTAATTATTGATAAAATTTAGGCTACTAGAAATTTCTGAGTGATAATTGCTTAAACATTTATTTTTAGTAAATCCTATACAATGTTTTTAGTGTAGTAACATTGTACATAACAATGTAATAACAATATTATGTATTATTATTAAGATTACTTGATTAAGATTACTATAGAATAGTTGTAGCAGTTTAACTCTGATAACGGTACAATGAAATACTGATATAATGAAAATTTCGCATTTCCATGTGTGACCACCTAAGAAAACAATTTTTTGAGAGAATACTTTTGTCATGGATGATAATGCATTATCTAATGTGACAGGTCAGGGGTAAACATGGATTAGCGTGCTCATCACAGCAGCCTGTAATACTTTCTATGTCCCCTTGACCTATATTGCAATCCAAGAGTCATTAGGAGAAAACCTGAATGAATTTCATTATGTTTGTGATATATTTCATTTGTTATGTAAATATGTATTTACTTTGTTGAATGTGTGGTTGTTCGCAAGAACAGCTGACCAGAAATTTGTAGAAGACATTGGAAAGATAAAATAAGAGTGCTTGTTTTAATGAGATTAAGAGATTACAATGTTTATGCAGATTACTTTATAAACCGGATTGAGAGAGAGGTACAGAATCTCTGTCCATTTTCACAGGTGGAGGAGACCTCATCATAAGCGGCAGTAAGTCTGGTCATCAGCAATATATTGTATAATTATGAAGTATCTCGAACTTAAATACCCTACCACATGTGATGTGATCATTTGATTTGATTTCTTAGACAATGCCGGTCATAAATGTAGAAGATCTGACAGATCTGGATAAGGCTAAAATGGAAGTAACCCAGCTCAAAACTGAGGTGACGCTTGAAAGGGCGATGGTAAGCGTTGAAATCTATTCATGGCCAGATTAGTCAAAACGGACCACATCAAAGTTCTATGGGCATTGTTGGTATTCTCTTTTTTGTTTGATGGTCACTTCAATGACTTTTTTCATCAGGTGTCCAAATGCTGTGAGGAGATTTCAGAGTACATTCAGAGCGGAGCAGATGAGGATCCTTTGGTCAAAGGCATTCCAGAGGAGAAGAACCCATTCAAGGAGAAAGGTGGATGTGTCATTTGCTAATGTGGACAGAGAAACCCCCAAATTTTGCAGTTTAGTGTTCATTGCTGCCCATGGACACCTAAATTTTAATCGTAGCTGGAATCCACTCTGCTACCGAAAAAAGGACAATCACAAACATGGATAGATGGTCAATTAACTCTAAATGGCTTTTTCTCCCTTGTAAATGAGTCCCCAGGATCTGGACACTCATATGTTGTGTATTCCTCTTTGAAGTGCTGTAATAAATCAGACTACCACTGTGCACTGATTACCAGAGACTTGATGGACTAATACATGTATTTCTTTCTTGGGCAGCCAGCCAAAGGGTAATATCTGTGTGACAAAACAGGGTGAAAGTGAAATGTTTGAGCTTGTAATTCACCTGATAAATCAAGGCTTAATCGGTGGAATATTTCAGCTATTCAATAAAATCACATTACTTGGCAAAGGGCCATCACAGTTTCTGAGTGAAATTTTTGTCATCACAAGTGTCATAATGAGTTTGGTTTAAAATTGACAGTATTTTAGAGTAAACCGTATTTTACAGAAAACTTTACTTCAAGTCTTAAATGAGTTTGTCATAATTCAGACAAAAGGTCACACTTTCTTGTTAAAATGTAGTAGGCTATGGTACCACAGTGGTAACTCCCAAAATACCATAACTAGAGGCTACTACATTTAATACATTTTTATTAATACATATGGATCTTGTTTCATTTGACCATTAATTATTTACCACGGCTTTAATGTATAACTATAAATACGTTTAGTGCAGTTATCTTGATAAAGCGTTGTTCTACGTGAGTCGTCTAATGCGCATGCGCAGATCAACACTTTTTAGTTCAGTAAGAATGGCATTGCGTGTCTTGAGATTCAGTTTGGCTTTGAATCGCAATTTACTTAAAACAACTGTTGTCTGCAACAAACGGCACTTGTCAGAAAAAGCGTCCTCCAATCCGAAAGCGTCCGTTTCTGCCGAAACTATCGATCATGTTCTCTACACAGAGGAACATTTTGCATTAAAGGCATCTTTGAGAAAGGTAGATATGACCGCGTGATATTGTATAGTATCTTTAATAAATCTATCACTCTCTGTCGAGATCAATGTCGATTAAGTTTCTTGCTATCTGATTATCACACTCAAATAAATGTGCAGGTCGAATCTTTTTCAGCAAGTGAATGCAGGTAAGAGGTCACTTAACGTTACTGTATAGCTTGCACAGCTAGTTGCAACTGGATCGGTTATAGGCTATGAATTGCTTTGAATTTTATTGTCAGTGTCGGATAAAATGAAAGTACTTTATGGAAGGATTTGTTTGGTATAATAAAGATACATTTTCAAGATCAATAGAGGAAGTGGAAAGATAAACTGCTTTGTTTTTATGCTTCCCGGAAGCTCAGATTGTCACGTGACGTGACGCTCAAGTTGAGTATGGCCTGCTGTCAACTCCAGCCTAAAAGAAAAACAAAACAAAAAACTCCAGCCTAAAAGTTATTTAAAAAAAAAAATTTTTTTTTTGATTATTTACATTTCATTAAAGTTAGCCTAAAATTTGTAATTTGTTATAACAAAGCTATCTTCGGTTCTGCTGTCATTTCCATCACACCAAACATTTTAGAAAAAAAATATTTATTTTCACAAAAAAGTTAATGTCTGATTATTATAGGAATTAGAAGTCAAGTAATCTCTCTCTATCTCTATTTTTTTAATGCCACATTTAATTTACTAATAGCTAATCTTTTGTGTTCGCAAGGTCAAGACTTTTCTCCAAAGAGTGAAAAAAGTCCTTTCTGTTACCTTCTATAAGGCATATGATAAATGCTAACATGAATTATATTTGAATTAATAACATTTAAATTATTGAAAGTCATTATAATTAGACCAATATTTATGTCAACTGTGTAGACTAGGAAGGGTTACAGGGCTTGGGAAGGAAGTTCCTTTCTCCAATTCCCAGTGGCTTCGAGTGTGTTGGAATAGGCTAGTATGAGAAAGGATATAAGTGGAAAACAGAAAAAGCAACGGATAATGAAAACAATGCCATAGAGTGAAGCTCAGGGACGGAGTTTATTAAAAGAACTCACTAGAGACAGTGAAACATTGAAAACAAGGTAGAAAAGTCCTTGACTTAGAAGCATGTAATGTTATTATGCATCTAAATGAAAGGAAAGAATGATGTGAAATTTAACAGGTCATAATATTTGCAAGCTTGGTTTTATTTTTCAGCTTTTACTCATGCTAAAAGTATTTTACAATAAAATGCACTTCTTCTCAAGGTCATCTCATGACTCAAGAAGAAATTCTTCACACAGTATTAATCTTATGTAATGCTTAAGTCACGCTGGTTATGTTCAGATTGAAATAAAGTGAGTATGATTTAAAAAACAAAATGTTTCGTGCACAAATAGGGTTAGCACTTCCAGGAAATATCACCTACTGTTATTCAGTTTAGTTCAATGGTCATGTCTTCTGGGTGTATAAAGTGTTGACAAACCATAAGTCAAAGTCCTGGACTCCACCAAACAATTCTCAGCTCGGACCGACAAGAGAATTGGGGAATGTATCACCAACCTTTATAATGAATTAGGAACCTTGTACTGTAGGTTCGAACAGGGCGCACCACCCTTCCTTTCTGACCGTATTATCCAGTCACGGTCCTCTGGGTTTTGAGTAAACCAATACTAAATATGATGCTTCCGTTATATGTTCTCTGCCAGTTTTTCCCGCCAATTCCTTCTGCTGAAGAAATGCAAACTTCATGCTGAGTTTGTTAGCGTGCTGTTGACCCCTGGCTTCCTTTTGATTTTAAACACTGTTTGTCCTTTGAACACTGCTTTTGAGTCAGGACGTTTTTGTTGGCCAGTGAAGTAGCACATCTGCATGATTTTGGGGAAATGTGGTGCTCATCCCTCTGCAGTATTTTTCTAACTTTTCACAGCTCATACTGTTTTTGTCTCAGTCTGTACCCATTAAACGTAGTAAGCATAACAAATTAGCTCAAGAGGAGTCATTTCCATAGCTGAAAAAATTTATAGCCTCAATTGAATTAAAATTATTGGCTCATCAGCTTACTTTTATTATTCGCATCATGCATTATTGGGAAAAGAATTCAGTTCCTTTTTTGCTTCATTTGTTTAAGTAGATTTTAATGAATTGCCTTACTTTCCTTCGACTCCCCTCATTGCAACGTTATAGTGTTCTTGTGATCAGACACTAAAACAGTACAATGAGTATTACAAGGTCTGTTGACTTTTAATTGCATTTGTTTTAGAGACTTCTACTCCATCTGATTTAAACTTAATAGTTTAGCCCAAAATACCTATAACCCTTATGTTGTTTGTAATCTGTCTGTTGTGTCAGTTTCTATGGGACACAAAATAAGTTATTAAGCAGAATGTCCAGACAGCTAGTTTACAACTTAAATTTCAGTCTGTTCCTCTCAAAAGTATATTGCATGGCTTTGGAAGAATTATAAATAGAGAACATCTTTTTTGTTTGTTTGTTTGTTTGTTTTTAAATGGTACATTTCATACCTTTTTGGTAAATGTCACTTCTCTGTCAGGAATATATTTTTGGCAGTGCTTGTATGGTTCAAATGTACATGGAGTATTGCTGCAGACACTCACTATATTTCACAGTGCTTATGTTACTACAACAGGCAGGCGTCTTGGAGTGACTCAGAAGGAAGTTGAGTGTCTGGTCCCACTTTCAAGGAAGCAAACTATTGTAGGACTATTACACTCTATATAGCTTGAAGGAACGTGAAGATGTCTTTTTATTTTTGGCCTTTTGTTACTTTTATTTAAAGAGAGGGTGGGAAGGGAGGGTATGGATCAGGAAATGACGTGAACCGGATTCAAATCGTCGTTACCCATGTGAACTAATTACTAGGCCACATGTATGTCAGAAATTAAATACTGAATTACTTGTTCAGTTACTTTGAAAAGCTTTTGTGATTCATTGCTGATTATAATTCCAGACTTCAATCTCTATTAATTAATCCTTAGATTTTGATGGATCATTTATTTAAAAATTTCGACTGTTTCCCAGTTTCTGTCCTGTTGTTTTGAGATTATGTTGTGTGTCACTGCAGATGTTTCCCTCTGTAAATTTATTTCTCGTAAAATCCTTCTTCAATGGAATAAGTGTTTAATTGCAAACAAGGTGTTGATGTAATGCCCAAATAAAGCATTCTGATCTGTGTTTGAATGTGTTACAGATCATTGATCAAGAGATCAACCCTTATGTTGATAAATGGGAGGAAGAAGGGCAATTTCCTGCTCATAAGATCTTCAAAATCCTTGGTAATGCAGGATTTCTTGGAGTTAACAAACCTGTGGGTAAGTAGATGTTTGCTACTTCAGATTTACCTTAAGCATACAAGTGACCCATTCTTCTTGTATTTTATATTTGTATTACCCCCCCCCCTCTTTTTTGCAACAAAATGGTCATAATTTAGTTTTTCATGCCATTTTCTTTCAACACTCTGACATTTAGAGTAAAACTGGAAATGTAACCTTATCAATAACCCTAAGCCTTTAGCCACTCTTCCTAAAACTGGGTCCTTCCAATTAATGCTACATACAGAGCAGCAGGTGCTACATAACCAGTTTGGGTGTTTCAGATTTTTGATGTCAGAACACACTTTCAGCACAAGCAGTTTGTGCAGCTTAAGTATGTTTTCTTTTAGTACTATGAACTCTATCTATTTTGTTCTTTTGCACAAGATCAAGGAGAACTTGATGTGACCCCTTGAAAGCAGTAGGTTGAAAAAGACATTTGTAAAAAATATTGCTCTTTCACAGGAAAATATGCCTTTAAAGCACAAACTGGAACATTTTGATTTTCCAATAACGGCAGAATCAGAGTTCCAAGTAACTTTATTCAGAAAATCAGAGAAAAAGAAGACTGTAGGGTGCCCTTAAAAAGTCTTGGGTGTTTTATGTGAGTATGGATGGATTCATGAGAAAATAACAATATGGCTCCAAGAAGCAATTACGAGAATGGTGGAAAACACCTTGTAACACAAAATAGATCTGTGGCCATACACATATCAAAATGTCAGTACACAACTTTTTTACCATAAGGTTCAAAGCATTGCTATATAACCCAAATACATGAGAAGAATAAAGAACAATCAAAAGGAAATACAAGTGGTGCCTGTGCAAATTTTAAAAGCCCACGGGCTCTCAGTGAAGTGTAAAATTCAAATAGAAGTACTTTTTGCCCTGTTTTTGTTAACACTCTTCTATACATTTCATTAATGTTCAACAGATTATCTTGGTATTTTTGTAATCAAGGTATCAACAAATAAGCAATTCGAATCTAGGATTCTAAGAATTTATCCAAAAAATCAATGATTGTTGTGCCTCATTATTAAATAACATGGAGATTATATCCTCATAATTTGTTAAATTTTTTCTTCTTTTTTTATATGATATAGCAAAAGTTTCAATAATTAAATGTTGGGAATACAATGCAGTATAATTGCTTGGTGGCTGGAGGCTCTGGGGGAAGCAGCTTCATAAATCTGTAGGTCAGACGAGAGCAGCACATGCATTAAGAAGTGCTGACACTGTGACACTTCTGCATTAGCAGGCTGGATTTACAGCATCTTCTTAGAGAGAAGATTAGTACTCAGAGCGTTGCCTCACCTCTTTTGATATGTGCAGCACAGAAACACCAGCAAGTCTCTAAACAATAATGTAAAATCTGTTCAGGTGAATTGTGACTTGACTGCTGAAGGCTAAAGCGGAGCTTTTCCTGTACGCGCTCTATTTTTCATCTCTCATCTGTACGCTCACTCGAGATTTGGGGAAGTTTTGTAGCTATTTTTATATTCAAAATCCACCATCATCAGTGACTATAAAGTTTACATTTTTACATTTATAGAAACTAGCACCATTTTAGTTGAATGTAAGTGGTTTTCTTAAAGCGTACTTTAAAATCTTGGCTACGAAAAACTTATTGAACACTTCCATATGATTATGGAATGCATAGTATAATGTATACAGTTCAATGAACACACATTACCTATCAGCAGGGCTTGTTTTTGCATTATTTGGGATAACTTGCTTTTTTGAATCTACCTATTATGAGCAAAATTTAAACCGTAAAACAGTTATGAAACACAATGGCAAAAGGTAAATGGTAATGAATAAAAATGAGTGCTGTCAATGGATTAAAAAATAACTAATTAATTGCACATTTTTTCTGAAATTAATCTCAATTAATCGCGATTAATCTCAACTAACATTCAAGTTTTTAAATGTACTTTTACATTGCAATAATTTCACGTTCAATCTTCAAATTAATGTATAAACAAAATAAAGACAGTATCCCCCGGTTTCGCAGACAAGGCTTAAGCCTAGTCCTAGACTAAAATGTAAGTCTTAGCTGTGTCAACTGAAATAAACTTGCACTGACTGATCTTAAAATATATCAGTGCCTTTGTTTTGTTTCAGGATGCACCCCAGTAATGTGTTTTTCTAAGCATGTTTATAAAAATTACTTAAATGTCCTAATTGAACTATGGCCTAATCCTGGCTTAGTCTAAGCCCTGTCTGTGAAACCGGGCCTATATTTTTAATATTTGTTTAGTGGCATCTTTTTTTATGACTGACGGTGAGTATCACTGAATACTACTGATGTCTCTAGGAAATTGTTCTTTTTTTTCCTAATATTTAACCATTGACTAGCCATTCAACATTACCGTATAATTGAGAGCTAACAATTTTAACATTTATTAGACTTTTAACAACTTCTAATTTAAGTGAACTTAAAACAACCTTCACATAAACCATTATAATAAATGTCATATTTACCTGTGCCCTTCAGCAAGTAGGAAATATGCAGAAATTGAATAAAGTTATCAACACTAAATTCTACATTAAATATAGATGGATCCTTAAAGCTACAAAAGTTATTGATTTCCACTTTTTCTTTTGTTCTTTGATTAACAAACGTCACAGAAGCTGGGTTATTAGGATATTTGGCTGCTATTACTTTAAGAGCTGCTGAACGTGACACGGATCTGACACGCATGCTTGTAGTTTAATTCGCGATTTAATATGAAATGATACTGGCTACAGCACGTGCCGGCGTATTTGTGCGTGCAAAAATCTTATCTGACCGCAGTTCAGTGTTGTTCTACTGAAGCTCCCTCATCACCTGTACCGTTTCCGCGCTTGTTTGACTCGCATCTGTCATTGAGGCGAAGTGGAGTGTGCATCTGAAAAGTCTCCTGTTTGATGTGGTCGTGAAGACATTCTGTGTCTAAATAAATGCAATTCTTGTCAAAAAAGAGACAGAAGCAGCAGTTGTGAGTGGGGTTGCCAACCCTAGCTCCGCCCCTGCTTTAACTGTGTTAAATATTTTTAACACTGTTAAACTGGAAAAATTAAACACCTGCTTTAACATGCTAATATTGACAGCACTAATAAAAATATCAAACCATTATATTGACCAACCAATACTGTAAGTAATTCAGTACATTTTGGAGTTATGATTTAAATCACTTGTCCTAACTTGATATTTTGATACATTTCATCTTTTAGTTTTGAATTTACCTTCATTTATATAGTTGAATTATGTCTAAATATGTTTCAGTGCGGTTCAGTTGTATTTAGTTGTTTACTCAACAGCAGAAATATGGTATTGCAATTTTAGTTTGGAAGACAGAATTCACAAAATATATTCAGATTTTTTAAACTAATTGTTTAAAAAACACATTCAGTCAATTACTGAGAAATAGCTCTTGTGAAAACTAGCCCCAGTCTCCTATATGTATATCATCATGAGCCTTCAACATGCACACAATGCTAAATGTTCTTAGGTTTGTGTTGATTGAAGGTATTTTGAGTCCTTGTTTTGATAGTTCCCATAACAACTTCTTCCTTGTGAAATCGGCACTTTCAAAACCTGGCTGAAACAAATCCATTTTACAGAACACTGGCGTAAATCCAGATTGTCTGTTTTTCCAACCCTGGCAAACTCAGATAAGACAGTAAGACTCCATTCTTATCCGAACTGACCAGTCTTTTGACATTTACTCCCAAAATATGTGGGTGTACATGGCCTTGTTTCTCTCGAAGTACCTCTCATTTCACATCTATGCGGTGATTAAATGTACTGCGCAAGGTTACGCCATCAAACAGGAGAATCACTCTCCACAAAAAAAAAAAAAAAAGTATGTTTACACGCACACAGAGAGTGGAAACGTTGACCACCTTCCAATAGCTGTCCTTTGTAAAGCTCAGATCTGCTTGTTGACATATGACATTAAACATCCTTTTTCCATTTTGTTCCAACTATATATCCTAGTATTTCATACTATACAAACCCATATAAGACACACTATATTACACAATATTTGCGTTGTAATGTGGAAATCTATCACAGTGTTTTACGTAACAATCAAATGCTGTTCTCCAAGACTCCTTAAGGTTAGTTAAGCTAGTTTGTGGTCAGGATAGACAAACCTTCCATTTAGATGCATCTCACTGGATCGTCTGTTTGGATACCGAATTGTTGGACTCCAGCTGTTCCTCTGCAGCTATATCTGTTTCCTCTGCTCTCTGGCTTCTCTTTTCCTTATTTTGCCACACCAAATGTTGTCCACAACCATTGTGGGATCTGATGACAGAATACATGGGGGAAGTGAGCATAGAGTTCACCAGAGTCACTAAAGGACTTACTTTTCAGCATTATTGTTGCCCTTATTGCTTTCACAGAATAGAATCATTTCCTTAATGTCGTAGTATTTGTTTCCTGAAGGAAAGTGCTAAATGAAATGGAACATGAAATGACATGAATAAATGAACGACAAGGAAAATATCGTGGGAAACAGTAATGCTTTTATTACGGTCAAATGTAATAGCTTACGCCACGTTTGCGCAAGACGTTTTATTATGTTATAGTGATAACTAAATGGACCTCAGGGGTGTGAAAAGGGCATGTCAAGTTTTAGATTACTGCATGGCAAAATTATGCAGATGACTCTTACATGATGCATATTTGTCTTCAGTACTGAAGTAAGCAAGTTTAGATTAATGCTGCCCAAGAACAAGAACATAAGATGGTATAAATCACACCTGCTTTGTGATCAAAATGTTCAGAGATATTTATCTAAAGCATTCATTTCAAATGTTCACATGTTCTCATTAATAAAAAAAAAAAAAAAAAATGAAGAGATGAAGTGTCCAGGTGATCTGCTCACTGGACATTTACTTAGCTTTTTTTCCATTGTCTGCAGAGTATGGAGGTCTGGGGTTAGACTTCAGCTACAGTGTGGCTGTTGCAGAAGAACTGGGGAACATCAACTGTGGAGGAATTCCCATGGCCATCGGTGTTCAGAGTGACATGGCTACACCTGCACTGGCGAGGTATTTCTCCTGCTAGTATTCTTAACCCTGAAGTAGTATTCTTAACCAGTTAAGTAAACTGCTTACTATTTTTTAATTAGTAACTGAAACATTAGACATTATTCCATCATAGTTTCCAAATGTATGCTACATTGCTCTTCACATTGCACATCTGAGGGACATTGCATTACTGTATTGATAAAAAAAAATGGTATTTTGCATTTTTAATGTTGGTGCAAAAATGTCAGTACAAGGAAATAAGTAAAAAGACATGGTAAAAACCACAATAAGTACTTTTTCCTCATTTGTCACATGGGTAATGGAAGTTGGGTGCATTGCATTGTGGCCTTCCTTACATAAAGAAAATTTGCATTGTGCACATTATACATAATTTATGCTACAGAAAATGTAAAAGTAGTATCTAATTAAGCTATTCTGAACAGCCAGTCTGTCTGGTTTCTTCATCAGTTGGCCATTTGTCTCACAATATCCATGTCTCACTTTGTAAGGAAAAAAGGAAGTTGTTAATGAAAGATACACTTCAAAACTCGTAGTCTTGATCAGTACTTTTTTTTTTTTAAAAAGGGGAAAGGGAAGTGGTGTGTGGCCAAGTATGGTGACCCATACCCGTACATATAGAATTTGTTCTCTGCATTTAACCCATCCAAGTGCATGCACACAGTAGTGAACATACACCCAGAGCAGTGGGCAGCCAATGCTGCGGCGCCCAGGGAGCAGTTGGGGCTTTGGTGCCTTGCTCAAGGGTCTCACCTCAGTCGTGGTATTGAGGATGGAGAGAGTGCTGGTTATTCCAGCTCTCTATCCATTAGGCCACGACTGCCCGATTTTTACTTGTCTTCCAGCAAAAAATGTCTATAACATCTTTTAAACAAGGTGAATTTACTTAAGAAACAAAACTGTATATAAGAGATATTCACTTTATTTTTTAGAGAATATCTTGATTTAAATGAGTTTTACATTTAAATTGATTTAATTTAATTTGCAAGTCTTTTTTTCTAAATAAAATGTATTAGGTTTAGGAAAAATAGTGTAAATAATAAACAATTTAAGATTATGCTGTTATAAGAAAATGATATGCAGTTTTTTAAAAATTATTATATATTATTATGCAGTTTTGCTTTTCAAGTTATGTGTGTTTTTATTGATTCATTTACTTATTTTTCAGTGTTTTTATTCTTTTAATTGTTTTTCATATGGAAAAGGCTAAAAAAAATGATTAGGAAAATTATTTTATTTTATTTAGTAGAATGCTGCAGATTCCTTTTCCTCTTTTTAGCGTTTGACACATTCTGACTACAGCAGGTTGCACACTGTCACTAAGGGGATATTACTGCACTGCGCTCACTCTCTAGAAACACACATTTTTCTGTGCATATTCGTTTTGGCTATTTGGATTCAGAAAATCAGGGATTCTGATTAGTGTCCTTTGTGATTCTGTCCTATGGAACAGTTTCTGAAATTGCATTTGCTGGCAGTAAAATGTAAAATGTCTTCTGTAGTCCATGCTGTCTCACGAGCTTTCAATCACTTTTGCTACTGTACGACACTGACAAAATAACTGAGACTGTGATCTCTGTGCTGTTGTAGGTTTGGTTCTGCAGAGCTCAAGAGAGAGTTCTTGCAGCCCACCATAATGGGAGACATAGTGGTCTGCCTCGGGGTGAGCGAAACAGGGGCCGGCTCTGATGTAGCAAGTAAGTATTTTGCTAGAGATAATGTACCTAACAGGAAAGACATGCTCTTTATATTGCCATGGGGGTGTTTTAAACAAGATGTAAACATACACCAGACGCAAATCTAAAATTAATTACTTTCCCAAATGAAGATATCAAAGCATTTCAGGCCAGGGAGATTAAAAGACTTGCCTACATGGGAATACCACGCAGGGGGATGCAGATCTATTTTTCATAAATGTATTAAAATTTGTATTTGAAGTAAAGCTGGTACTAGTCACAGATTATTAATGAGTCGTTTTGAGGTGAAATTAAAATACTGTATTACTTTATTTTACATTTAAAGCTGAGTATGATCTAAAGCAGTGCTTCTCAACATTTTTGGCCTAAGGGCCCTTTTTGTCCAACAAAAAAATCCTCCAATTTCCTCTAATATTTCTGCTGTAGTTATGACAAAGCTGGTTGTTTTGAACTTTTTTATTAACAGAAACTGGGAGTGGTTATAAAGTTAAATTAAGCACAATTCATTTTGTGATTCCATAACAGTATTGTTATTATTAACAAAAACTATTAAAAACAATCTTCAGTAATTGAAATGAAGCTGAAATAAAATAACATAAATATTATTTGAAAAACTTGGCAAAATTAACTGAAACTAACTGAAATAAGGACTAAAATTACTAAAACTACATAAAAAGACCTCAAAGCTCTCTCTCTCTCAAATTCAAATGAAAACTGAAAAATATAAACATAAAAGCTCATTTCAAATACTAATACTATAAATAAATTCTAGTACATAAACAATACTAAAACTACATTTTTAAGTATTTAAATAAAAATGAGTCAAGTTTATGTTTATGAAATTTTTTTATAAGGAAACTAAACTTAATTTAAGATAAAATATACTATGCAGTTTTGCTCCTCAAGTCAGCTGGTCTAAAAAAATAAATAATAAAAATTACTAAAACTTTTAAAATGAAAATGTAAACTAAAAATAAAAAATAGAAACTAATTTAAAATACTAACAAATTCTATAATAGTATACTAGAGTAAACACATTCATCAATAAAAACAATAGTTACTATGGGGTAAAAATAGTTTTTTAAGCATTTTATTTAGGTAAGAGTGTTTAGTATATTATTATTAATAATAATAATAATAATATTTAAATTATTAATAATATATTAATTTAAATAATTTTAAGTGACACCATGGCCCCACTGTAAGTTTTCTGAAACCCCCTAGTAGGCCTCTGCCTCCTGTCTGAGAACCACTGATCTAAAGACTCTAATTTGGGAATAAATATTGTCTCCTTAGGCATCAAGACTAAAGCTGTACGCAAAGGAGATGAATTTGTCATTAATGGAGGAAAGATGTGGACTACTAATGGCACTCAGGCAGACTGGATGTGCCTCCTGGCCAACACCAGCGACGGCCCTCCACACAAGAACAAATCCCTAATCTGCTTACCTATGAATCTGCCAGGTAAGACTTAATGCAAAAGCACAAAACTTTTGGAAAACAGTCATTTGTCTGCCAAAGAAGACATGCTAATGTTTTACCGTATGTCCGCAGGCGTTCACATCGCACGTAAGATCGATAAAATAGGTATGCGGTCATCAGATACAGCAGAGGTGTTTTTCGATGACGTGCGTGTGGCCTGTAAAAATGTCATCGGGCAGGAGGGAATGGGGTTCACGTACCAGATGCTACAATTCCAGGAGGAGCGACTCTGGGGGGTGGCCAATAGTAAGTTATCCTTTCCGACTCCCACACATCCCACCACAAGGCAAACATTTTTCTTTACTCGTACGGGTATGACGTCAGTGTGTTAATGTCAGTAGTGCCTGTGTGTTTACGAACCCAGGTCAGATCCTCTCGGGCACAAATGTGTTTATTAGCGAGTCAAACTTGTATGTTTTGCTTTAAACATGAGGGAAGAAATAGTTCTGGAGGATCTTTTGACATCATCAGCCTTCCTGTATAGATCTTGTCAGGACTGAAATCCTACAACTATTTCCTCTATCGTATAATCTGCTGAAAAACACATCGGAATTTTTCCTATGCCTTGTTTTTCAAGTTCTGACGACCATGGAGAAGGTTGTCCAAGAGACCATTAATTACACCAGACAGAGGAAGATCTTCAATCAGCCGATTCTGCACCACCAGGTCGTTCACTTCAGGCTGGCGGAGCTGCAGACAGAAATCGAGCTGTTGCGTTCCCTTTTGCATCGCGCCACAGGTGAATCCGACCGTTTCTTAAATTATTCCGGAATGATTTTATAGACCAAGGCGGCTATGCAATTTCATGGGTTTGTGTCTGGCAGGTCTACAGGGCCACCAATTTCCAAATTAATAATGGAAAGAAATGGTGTGAACACTGGCTTGCAATCAGTCCATTTTCATTTTTCCTCCCTCAGGTTGTGAAATTAAAAATTGGAGCTGAACCTGGAGCGTGTATGCCTGAAAATGAATACATCTGAAATTCGTTGATGATTTTTTTTTTCTGTACACTTTCATTAGCTTTGTACATTAAGGGAAACGATGTGACAAAGTTGGCGTCAATGGCCAAGCTGAAGGCAGGACGGCTGGCCCGTGAGCTCGGTGACAGCTGCCTCCAGTACTGGGGTGGCATGGGCTTCACCAGTGACGTCCTAGTCAGCAGGTTCTACAGGTCAGTTTCTCTCATCTGAATGAGGTGAACATGCATGTGCTCTCAGAGCTGCAATGACATCTAGTGACATTTAAAAGCAACACGTTTGGATTGCATGTATTCACTTATGACTACTGGCAGAAAGAGCCACGTCAGTTTGAAATCAAGAGGGAATTGTGAATTGGGTCCCACTTTATATTAGGTGGCTTTAACTACTATGTACTTACATTTAAATGAATCATTTGATACAATGCACTTATTGTGTACATACATGTTCTTACATTGTACTTATATTTTTTAAAATACCTATATGTAGTTACATCTGTAATTAATTTCTGTAATTACATTTTTAATTACAATGTTGACCCATCCCTTACACCTTAACCCACCCTTAAACCTACCCATACCACCAAACCTGCCCCTAACCTTACCGATATCTCACCTCGATGGCAGCAAAAGTGTGTTGCAATACAATATGACCACAATAAGTACATTGTACTTATTTTTTGATGTAAGTACATAGTAGTTAAGGACACCTAATATAAAGTGTGACCGTGAATTGCAATTCAAAGTGATTTATAAGAGGGTAAAAGACTACATACTAACATATCTGATTTGTTTTTGTCTAAACAGGGACTCCAGATTAATGTCTATTGGTGCAGGAGCTGATGAGGTGATGCTGTCAATCATATGCAAGTACATGGATACTCTACCCAAGAAATGACATCACCGATATGAGTTGAGTTTGAAAAACAAAGTGCACTTAAAAGGAGAATCTGACACTAAATATAAATGAACTGTAGTTATATCAGTTTTAAAAGCAATTAAGATGAGTCATTTGTACCTTGTAGTAAAAAAGGGTATTTTAATAAAGACTTGATGAATACCTTTATATGTAACATATGTACATTTTGATTATAGTTTTATATGAATGTTTGTTAATATGCATGAAAAAATAAAGTTTTCATAATTCTTGAGAAGCTTAAATGGAATATATGAAAACAGGACTCAAGCTTTTGACAACATAATGGAATTTTTTATGTAATAATTCTCTCAAAAATGACATTTACAAATTAGTTTCTAAAAACTGAAATAAACCATATACTATGTTAACCATAGAGAGCAGAAAAGTTTGGACAAGAACTTCAAAACTACTTAAGACATTGCTGAAGTACATAGAATTCTGGGCTTGTTTTTGATATGGTTATTATTATACATCTGCATTGCACATAAACTCACGTATCTCAGTATGGTTTTCACAGTCTGAAGATCAGCCCTT